>WYDF02098731.1:0-10692 GCA_009867245.2 Adranes taylori | reverse complement strand
CGGTGCGAACAATACGGCTATTGTTATATAGCTAAAATCTGATGTCCAACTACCGATGATTTTCATTTGATATTGTTTGTAATAAAAGTAAAAGCACTCTTAAAACACTATCCACTACTAACGTTTGTGCGAATCTTTTATCTGCAACACTTATGTCAAAAAACAAAATTTTAGAAATTACAACGTCGTATTCTATTATAAATCTCTAAACTAGATGAAATCAGTTCAGTCTCTGTATTTTGTAGCGATCGAGCTCTAATTATCTGTAGACTTGACGGCAATAATTATCATAGAAATCAGTTCAATAGGGTTTGAGTAATTCACTTTGGACTCACTCAGATATGTTTTTAAAATCTCTTTTTGGGATTCTTAACGCTCTTGCCATGAAGAAAAGCAATGCTAACACATCTTTTGATACAAAAATATTTGTACATCTCTTTCAATAGATTCATTTTAAAGTTGTGGAACCATTATCAAGCAAAGATCACTTTGAAAAATTATAAACACCCTGTATATAATAAAATATTGAAGTTACAAAACATTGTTTGTTAAGGCACTATCTGACGAAGTTTATTTGAATTTATAATCTGCAACGGAAGTTAACAAATTTTTGCAAAATTTAAAAATACGCATATTGACCAGCGTAGTTAAATCACGCAATTTAGGCGTGTAAAACTTGAAAGACAAATTATCATAATATTGGAAACTTAAAGTTTCTTACGTTGATTGCCAAAAATAATTTCAGTTATAATTTAATGCCAAATAGAGTCAACAAATCAATACTTATTTTATTTCCGACAATTTCTTATATAAATTGATGTTGTAATTAAAGATGTAACGACTATGATTTGTAATAACCGATGCGTAACTTTCATTTATAATTAAACATACAAATTGAGAATAATATTATACTTGGTATATGTGTATTATCCGATCTGGATATAATATTTACAACGTTCCCGAAAATTAATCTGGGTCATAATGTCACCACTCGTGTATACCTTATACATACACATGAATGTACACAATATGTAATTGAATTCAATTTTAATGTAAGCTACATCTATAATTTTCAATTGGTCAACATATGTACATTTATTCAACGTACTATGAACATAATATTTAATAACAAATTGTCAGATTATAATAAGTATCCCAGGCGTGAAGTATTAATTTATTTTGATAGAGTTGATATTACAACTTGTTCGACAATATTCATTGAATACATATCAGTCGCATTTTGTCCACAGATACAAACTTTAAAAGCATAAGCAAAGGTACAAGGAATATGAGAGTAAAAGCCGTGGATTTCTTGATACAACTAATATTACAAGGTGACAAAAAATAACGTTGACAAATAGTTTTTTAATGGAAATATTTTTTAATTGATACCTGGTTTATTCAGCAAAAAAATTTAACAAAACAACAATGGATAATTATAATATGGGCACTAAGTAACTCCGGTTTCAAAGTGCTTTAATACAGAGCCCCAGACGAGTCTTGAAATGTTTGGTAATGAAACGCGATAATACGTTCTACCCTCGCCGCAATGACTGCTTCAGCGAATCCAAACTTTTGTGGCTTATAAGTTCATGCCTTGACCCCCAAAAGTGACCCATGCGCTCAGGACCGGATTTATATGATGAGAGGCCCTGGGCTATTTCACATATGAGGCCCTTCCACCTCCCATTTTTAATTTTGTTAATCATATAAAATACATACAAAATTTTATATATTTTAATATATAAAAAATGAGATATTTAAAAAAATATATAAACAAAATCGGAAACATTTATTTATTTATTCTCACCGCCATATCTAGCAACTGTAAGAGAGGCTAATCAAACACAATATTTTCAAGAATTTCCACTACAAAAAGAAAATACGCAATTAACATTATGTTATTATGTATCAAATTAAATTATATCTGAAGATATCTAAACAGTATTTACTTTTTCGCAGTAAGAAGAATTTTAAAGTAAGTAGGTGTTATATCGAAAATTATAATGAAAAGGTATTTTAATGATTATTTGTAAAAATTGGGGCAAGGTGGACACGTGCTTCTAGCATAGATTTATAGCTGTTTCAACACCTTTTCTTATTCCAAATATAGGCGTAAGGTCTCATTGCATCTGACTATGAATCCGATACTTAACCATTACGATGCGAATGCCCGTACAAATAGTTATGAAAATTTCTCATTTAAACATGGATTGTCTGTAAGTTTGCATATATTAAGATGTTATATTTTGAATTATTCACTGTATACAGATATGGTATAATATATTGTATCAGCTATGTGTTATGCATTTGGACGAATTAGCACCTTTTACAAATTGAGATGAAGCATTAATGTATGGTAATGAAGCAAGGGACTTTAACAGTCACAGTTCACCTAACAATCACAGTTCACCTTGTATAACACTTGATTGGGGTTCTTTCTGAGAAGCGTCGGACCATTCTAAAGATGGCCAAACTTGTCTCTACAGTGATCTTAATAGAAAAGGGGACTTTAACAATCAAAGTTCAAACCCTTAACTCATGTGGCTCATCTCCAGTATTAGAGTACGTACTAACACGATATATGAAGATATGTAAACAGTATTTATTTTTCACAGTAAGTAGGTGTTATTTCGAAAATTGTACATAGCTGATACAATATATCATACCATATCTGTACACAGCGAATAATTCAAAATATAACATCTTAATATATGCAAACTTACATACAATCAACGTTTAAATTAGAATGTTTCATAATTGTTTGTATGGGCATTCATAGCGTAATGGTTAAGTGTCGGATTCATTGTCCGATGCAATGAGACCGCACGCCTATATTTGGAATACGAAAAGGTGTTGATAACAGCTATAATTCTATGCTAGAAACACGTGTCCATCCCTGCCGCAATTTTTACAAATAATTATTAAAATACCTTTTCATTACAATTTTCGAACTAACACTTCTTATTTAAAAATTCTTCTTACTGTTGTTTACATATCTTCATATATCGTGTTAGTAAGTACTCTAACACTGGAGATGAGCCACATGTGTTAAGGGTTTGAACTTTAATGGTTAAAGTCCCCTTTTCTATTAATATCACTGTAGAGATTACTTTAGCCATCTTTAGGACGGTCCGATGCTTCTCAAAAGAAAAACTCCAATGCAAGTATTATACGAGGTGAACTTTGATTGTTAAAGAGCCTTGCTTCATTGGCATACATTAATGGTTCATCTCAATTGGAAAAGGTGTTAATTCGTCCAAATGCATAACACATAGCTGATACAATATATTATAGCATATCTGTATACAGCGAATAATTCAAAATATAACATCTTAATGTATGTAAACTTACATACAATCAAAGTTTAAATGAGAAATTTTAATAATTATTTGTACGGGCATTCATAGCGTATTGGTTAAGTGTCGGATTCATAGTCTGATGCAATGAGACCTTATGCATATATTTGGAATAAGAAAAGGTGCTGATAACAGCTATATTCCTATGCTAGAAACACGTGTCCACCTTGCCCCAATTTTTAAAATACCTTTTCATTACAATTTTCGAAATAACACCTACTTAAATTATATTTGTTTAATACATGAAACTAAATTTTGTTCAGATAAATTTAATTCCTAATAATTCATATTTAAACTAAACCAAATCGAACTTAATTTAAAAAAAACAATTCGCAAAAAACAAAATATCAAATTGTATCAAATTAAATTTTATGTTAATTGTTATTTTATAAAAGCAGATCTTACAACTTGAAAAACTGATTCAATCCCTGTAAGGCTAAATATACATTAAAAAAATTGATTAAACGAATTTCTTTCTAACTTTTTTCAAACAAAAATCTTTTATAAGGTCATCGAAATTTATTTTTCTGAATTTCTCATTTTCAATGCATAAAATACTCGAGGAAGACAACCTCTTGACAACGATGAAGACAACCTCAGTCTTGCGGCTGTTTCTCAATATTAAACTGAGAAACAGCCGCAAGACTGATTCCACATTGGGGAAGATCATTTGAATATTTTCTTTAAATATTTTTGATACAAGTCTGTATTCGACAAAGTAGACTATTTTGCAGGCTTATGCGTTTGCTTCACGTATGTATGAAAATTTAATAGTTCTTCGGTAAGATTTTGGTTGACATCTTCTGGATATTCTTGCATTAATGGCTTGTTCACACGCTAACTGAAATACTATCATACTATCATGTTGGGCTTGATAGTGTGACAGTGCTGCCGTGACTGTGACAGCAACTGTCACAGTGATACTTCACTATCATTTCTGTCATCACTTAGCAGAGCGGCAATATTTTTGTTGATGTTTGTTGTTTTTTGTAAAATTACTAAAATTGAAGAAACAGTTTATTGTTTGTTTATATTCTGTTGCAAAAGTTTTCAATAAGATCTGAGAAGTACAATACGTATGAATTTTTAGAAGAACACCAGAGATATCCTTGTTTGTGGCTTAAATTTTGTCCGGATTTTAAAAATCGTTCAAAACGGGATGCCGCCTAAGCGGTGCTTCTTCAGGTGACAGGCCCTGAATCAATTAAATTATTAACGCAGAAAATACGAAGCATTAGGGATACATACAATCAGCTAAGACTAATATGACTTCTTGTGTGAACAGCTGCTGTCATAATGTTATGGAAGTGAACTGTCATGGCAGTTCTATCGTGACAGGTTACTACTATCGTGTGAACGAGACTTAACAACTCAACACCTCTTTGAATTTCTACCTTTGATAATTCAAGATTGGCAAGAAAAGACAATATTTTCACTATATCATCATAAACAGAAACCCTTCATCTTAAATTTGCTTCTAGTGCATCTAATATAAGAAGAAATGAAATGATTTAAACCTAAAGTTATCTCTTGAAGAAAGTTATCCTAAGGCATCAGGTTCAGATGAATTTTCGTGATTCCTTTGCTTTTTATGTCTTCTTATCCTTTTGGCAGTTTCATATTCAGTATTTGGTAACGTGGGTTTTCCTTGTTGCTCAAAGGCATCAAAATATTCTCTAATTTCACATAATATAACCAGAAGTGACCTATACAAATCTACACAACTACTAAGTAAAGTACTGGGTTTTGAAGACTTTTGTTTACTCTGTCAAAATGCTCCAGTACTCGGTCCCAAAATGGAGCATTAGCATGAATTCAAATTCTTCCACCTTCTCTAAAAGGTTGTTGGCCCATAATCTAGCATCACCCTTATTATTAATATCTAAATGTAAATGACTGAGTTAATCGGTGATATCACTGTAATTTTCTAAAATAGCTTCTTTAGCTTTTGCGTGTGCCTCCCACCTAGTATCTGATAAATATTTTGGCACTTAAGAATGAGGTTTCAAATGTAGTTTCAGGACTTCGCATCTTTTTGTGGAATACGAAAAGAAGACATAAACTTCACTGACAACACCAAAAAAATTAACTGGATCAAGGCAACATCAATAGCTGAGCGACCTACTGAATTTAAAGAGTGACCAACGCATGGAACAAATCTTGCAAATTTGTTTTTCGATCATTTTTTGCTGCATACCATTGTTTCTACCAGCCATAATTTACTAGAAATAATTTACTAGAAATAGATACTAGAAATAAAGGGAATACCCAAACTTTGTACATGAACAAGACTATTGGACAGAAATTTTTCTTTTACCATATACCAATTACCAATCTTATTCAATTTTCTACCGGATTGTATGAAAATAACATCCTTCTCAAAAAAGACTACTACATTTTGTAAAAAATGGATTAGAGAACTTGACTCAATCATCTGAACTTAACTAAATTGTATATTTTACATTATATATTCACAAAATCCCCTTCTATTCTTACCCTTTTCCTACCAGTTCATCACTTCCACTACAGTATTACTACATAAATATTACAATATTGTCAATTAACATATTCAAAGTCTCATAAATAAATGCTGATTTAATTATGCGTCAACAATCACTATAATTTTACTTACATATGATTTAAGTGAACGTTAATGATTTAAGTGAACGTTAAGAAAGAAAATGGTTACCATTCAGCAAAAATTCGTATGGTACCAATAAAACGTTAATGGTTAGAATAGCGCACGTACAATACTTTCAGTATTTTCGGATGTTATTTAAACGAGTTGTGTGAGAACGACTAAGAAATCAGATGCCGAATGGAATAGGCTTTTTTCCTCCTCTTTCAGCCATCTTCTGATGTCGAGTGCTTCAGTGAATGGGGTGCTTCAATGGATAGTGTGATCAGAGGGATGGCATTATGTTGTTCTCTTCCTTTCAGTCGTCTATTAAGTCTGCTGCTTCTGCTAGGTTTGGGTTGGGGTGGTCTCTGATCTTTTCAATCATTTTCCGTCTTCTCCTTTTTGCCATCTCCCTCATCTTTTGCTTCTATAATATTTTCATTTCGGACGTACCACGGCATGTTTATGCTCCTTCTTAGTTTATTTGGGGCCGTCGTTATCTTTTTTTTTTTTGTATTGCATTTAAAGATTATTCTGTTCTGTTTGAAATTGTATTGTTTTGAATCCCAATAAAGGTTTAGTGTATTGTATTGTTTGAACAGTATTAATTTAGTAAATAAAGTAACACAATTTTTATGGCCTTAAGAATAAATTTCCGACTGAAGCCTTATGTTTAGACTGATATGATCTAGTTCTTTCACGGAAGTATAAAAAGTAAAGATAAATAACAAAAAGATTAAAATCATCTACACATATTTTCTTGCATTACAGCAGCTACTAAAGCTTTCGAATTTGTAGCAACCCTAAACGCCGTAAACAAAAAAGAGAAGGGTAGAAACATAAATGCCGACAGAAAGCAATAACCTTACAGGGTTAACGATCTAAAATTGCAGACTACAATTACGTTTATTCGAGAAATATGATTTATGTATTTCTATCAAACATATATTTATGTAAGTATAAGTACATATTTTCTCTACAAATCGTAGTATTTCTAATTCTTTGAATAATAAGAAAATGACTGAAATAAATTTTCTTGTATATGTATATCAATCTTCTGACGGACAAGGACCTTTAGACTTCTAGAAGTTGTTTTCGCGTCTACAATTTTCGCGTGTGAGTCTCAAGAATCGTCCAAAGTTACTATCCCATCGATTCATAGATATTTATCTCGTCCTTTTTGAATTCCTGTCATATATAATCTTGGACTACTCGGTATTGATGCAACTAACAACAGCTGAGGTGACCTGTTTGTTGTCATATTAGTGAATAGTTTCTTTCGAATAGCCATATACTTTTGTTCTTGTTGATTGATTCGTTCGTTGCTGTATCAACGAAATTCTCAGTATTCTACACCAAACGATTTTCAGGAAAACCCAAGAAAACAAAGAAAAAATTTTCATTCATAAGTAGAGTAATATGTCCATTATTACTTTCCCTATTCACCAGCCTCTCTAAAATCAATCATATGGGCGCTTCTGATCACCGGATTTATTTTAATAGTTTAGTTTGTTTTTCAATCCTCAAACTGTGAGCACTACTGCTGAAATTTATTAAATTTTTATAAAATTAATAAAATGAAACTTCTATTTATTTTCAAGGCATACAGTGACGACGACGTGCTCTTTGAGTTGTCGCACTGTGACAGTGGCAGATGGTCTGCGTCGCGTCCCTGATTGGGGCGTCAAAATATGCGACGTACTATGCTACGCTGATATGTTAACGGAACTCCCACACGCGACACTGCTAATGGGGAGCCTAGCCATAAAAAATGGCGCAAACCAATATCTGATTTCATACAGAATGACTATGGCCGTCGGGAATCTTTCTCGAGCGCCAGGCCCGTTTAAAATGAGACTGCACTTCGAACTGATGTTGTTCCGGTCCTCAGTGGCTTGCTGAGGGCTTAGGTAGCTACGAGTCTTCAGAGTTGTCCAGAGGTTCTCGTTCTTGCTTGGGGTATCTGTAAAATGAACTTATCCACTAATAAGTGAAACACCATTAAAGATTTAACATAACCGTGTATTGTACTTTTAGACAATATAAACAGACAGAAAGAAAATATTAATACACAATAAAATGTCAATTAATAAAGAAATGTATTAAACACACTATATGAGCAACAAATTAAGTGAATACCGCAATAATGGCGGTTAAATAAGTAAAGCAACTAAACTAGTTTATATACAGCGGTACCAATGCTTATTAATAATAACGGCGCATATGTTATAACGGCGGGGCATGAAAAGCAATATGATAATGAGGTGATAAAATAATGACGCGGAGAGCATGTAACAGGTAGCACTCATACAACGATAATATACCATAACAGGAAGGTAGCGGTATGTTGAAGCACACAACAGGGCTAACGGAATAAGCACATAGCTTGGAAAAGGATTACTGGGTCTCGTAACGAGGTGAACCACACACATCACGGTGTCCAGTGCTTAGAACTGGCAGGGAGTCAGAAGCCAGAAGTATATATACCCTCTCGGTAGGGTGCACATTACCAGAGGGATATACCACTAAGCGTGTAAAGAGGTGAATCACACACAATCACAAAGTCTAGTGCCTACAGCTGACAATGAATCAAATGCCAGGAGTATACACGCTATAAGGGTGTGAAAGGGAATACTATTGAGACACGAGACGAGGTGAAACATAAACGTCATGACGTCTAGTGCTTACAATTGGCTATGAAGCACAAACCAAGATTATGAACTCTAGTCAGGTATAAAGGGGATTACTATTGAGACACGAGACGAGGTGAAGCACACACGTCACGATGTCCAGTGCTTACAATTGGCTATGAAGAAAAAGCCAAAAGTATACACTCTAGCAGGAAAGAGAAGGAAAATGCTATACGTAACGAGATGAAATACATGTCAAGATGTCTAGTGTTTACAATTGGCTATGAAGCAAAAGTCAACAGTGTTCACCCTAGCTATAGGAGTAGGTTAAATGAATAGGTACAAGTGAGAAGCAAAGCTATTCAAATACATGTAACACATGCATACGGTCTATCATATAGTATAACTGGGAAAGCTAATCAACACACAGAAGCACAATAATGCAACGGAAAGCAGTGTAAGCTAAATGATATTGCTTATCCAAAATGCTGACGGATTTTAATAGAGCAGTGGCTGTGACAGGCTCTCGGCTGACTGGTTCCGATGGGACCAAAATAGGAACTTGATTCTAATGCTAAACCAATCGCTCTTTTATAGATCACTGACTCCACAGAAATACATACAACTGAGTGTAGCCGTGTACCCCACTAACATTAGTTATATCATACATGCACGCTTTCCTATGAGTACGTACGTTTCCCACTTCATTTATTAACAACGTCGTACATTCGTACGCACATGTAACTGCCTGCACACAGCTAATATATGAATAAAATGGGACCTACACTTCTGTTGAAAAAACGCCTATTAAATATCATTCCTTTCTAAATACAGAAATATGTCTAATAGCTTATTCGTATGGACACACGGACAAATAAGCATGAATTGATGAAGCTGTTGCGTTTTTTTTTATATACAAAATCTATTCACTTTTTTTTTGCTTCTTGCGGAAGATGAAATATACTGCAATAAAGGATTAAAGAAAATACATCAATCACTCTTAAAAGAAAATACATCAACGCATTTGTAATACCCGTTGGTCAGCGAGAACTGACACCACAGAAACGTGAATGGGAGAGTCAAAGACTTTGAGGTTACAATTTTGATTAGTCAGGGGATGACGATAGAAAATTATTGTACTGATAAAGAAAATTTTGATGAAACAGATTAAATTAGATACACATCATAATACAAAAGAGATAATATTAAGCTATAAGTAGTTGAATAGGTATTACAATTGAAACATTTATTTTGCGGCGACAAGCATTTTTTTCCTTTATGTTGCCTAAAATATTAAACGGTCTTTATTTTCTTTCAAATATATAATAAATTAAATGATTCTACTCGCGCTCGTTAAAATGGCATACGGCTTGACGTTAATTATGATGGAAAAAAGGTAATTAGGACGAGCCATTTGATTTAAAAACAAAAGCAAAGATAAAATAATAGCGAACTAGATATGAAATTATAATCGTTATAATTGTTCTTCTGAAAGTTCGGATATATTGATGATGGTGCTGATCGGATTAGATTGACGTGGCACGGGTTCGCTGTTGATGATGATGAAGGAATCGTCCACGTCGTCTAGTGAAATACGTTGTTGCGTGGTGCGAGCGAATGGAGACGATCTGCTGTTGGAGATGAATTGGTTCCTTGGCTTGGCGATATTGACTCATTGGTGACGTTGATGGCTTCACCATTAATTAGCTTCATTCACGCCGGCCTTTTCTTGGCTGTATCTAAGACACGGTTAATGGATGAGGGGACAGCTAGAAAAATGTAAAATACGAGAAACGTGAAAATAAGAGGAATCGAAAAACCACCAATTCGCAATTGCTTCTCGCTGCTATTAAGATGTGCGAGCCTTTTATAAGCAAACTAGATGATAACCAGTCGTAAAACGACTATCCATTACCAGGTCATATTTTATATGATTCATAAATTATAATATGTAGATGCTACGCTTGACGCAGACAGACTATGCCGTAGAATACATCTAAGAGAAAGTAGCCATTGCCGCTATGTTAATTTATAAATCATAAATAAATGTATGTAAATATTATTAAAACCTAAGGGAAGACAC
>WYDF02098709.1:0-10693 GCA_009867245.2 Adranes taylori | reverse complement strand
ATTTATTTATATGTATATTAAATTTGAGGTTTCCGCGAGTGTAATCTGATGAGTAGTTGTTTGTCTTCAAGCTTATATGTCGCTTGGTAGGCATTTCAGTATGCCAACGGTTCGCCAAAGTCACATCTGGCATTATCAAGGCTTAGAGATTGTCTGAAAACTTATTGTGTTATGCGTTTCGCATACGACCTTGTTATTCTCCTTTCTACGTCAACGTTTGCCGCACCTGCTACGCTGACGAATGTTATTGTGTCTACATATGTTGTTGATGATGGTCGTACACTGGGTCGTTGAGTGGATACTGATGGTGGTCGTACCATAGATGCATTTTTGTCTGGTTTGTTGTTGCTGTGAATTATTTTTTGTTTATTTTCACGGTATGGATGTAATACAAGTTTCCAAGTGCTAGAAATATTTTCGTTGTCGTTTCTTTTATTCATCGTATTTACTCGTTTTTCGATTTCTATAGCTTCTCTAGTAATTCTTCTGCTATAGTGGGTTTCAGTGGCTATTATTCCAGATTTTTCGAAAGCTATTCTATGACCGGTTGCGGAGTTATGTTGGGCAGAAGCGGGCGTGCTGAGGTTCTTATTGATGTTGTTTATATGTTCAGTTATTCTGTCTGATATTTTGCTGTTTGTTTGATCGACATGGACCAAATCGTATTCCTTGCAGGGTACTTCGTACACTTCTTGGTTTTCTAGTGGAATTTTGTCTTTTGGTTTGGATAATATGCTGCTGATTTTTTGATGTGTGTTAAATACTATTTTGATGCCGGTTTTCTTTAGGATCGATGATAATTTGTCGGTAGTTCCTTTCATATAGTAGTTCAGTAGTTCGGTAGTTCAGATGATGCTGGTTCCGGACATTATATTTTGTGTTTCAGGAGTAGATTGTTGTTTATTTGGGTATTGGTATAGCTGTTCTGGAGAATGCGTTTCGCAATATTGCGACTTCAGACTTTATTCTTTTATTGTCGGTAAGTAATCTTGACCGATGAACTAAAGTTTTTATTATGGACTTCTTCTGTCCTGGATGGTGGTATGAATTAGCGTGTAGGTAGCGGTTTGTATGCGTTTTCTTTCTATAAACTGTGTGTGCAAGAGACCCGTTAGGTTTCTTTGAAATTAGTACATCTAAAAAAGGTAGTTGATAGTCGTTCTCTATTTCGATGGTGAATTGGATCTCCGACACAACGGCTTTCAGAATATTTGGCCAAATATATTCAACCTCTGATTGTATCTTCTGAATCAGTTGTAAAAAACAGTCAGCACTTTTTAGAGATCCTCAAGAAACATATACTACAAACAACTGACATAATAGTGATCTTCGATGTCGTATCCCTGTTTACTAACATCCCCGTAAATGAAACATTGGACATACTAAGAACTTACGCGTTCGACATACTACGCGTGCATGGGAACATCGAGTTCCCATGCACATTATTGATTTAACCAACCACCGCACTAGCAATGTCTACTTCATCCATAGAGGACAACGCTACAAACAGAAATTTGGATTACCAATGGGTTCGCCTCTTTCAAGCGCTATCGCCAAGATTTTTATGGAAAACTTTGAAACAAGAGGTTTAAACAAGATTCCTCTAAAACCCAAATAAATTATGGTTCCGCTATGTTGACGACACATTTATGATATGGCCACATGGAAGTCAAGAACTACAAAAATTCCTCGACGCACCAAAAATCCAATTCACCATGGATGTAGAGAACGATTATCAACTACCTTTTTTAGATGTACTAATTTCAAATAAACATAACTGGCCTTTTGCACACACAATTTACAGAAAGAAAGCGCATAGAAACCGCTACCTACATCCTAATTCACATCCAGGACAAAATAATTCCATATTAAAAACTTTAATTCATCGGTCAGGATTACTTACCGATGATGAAGGAATTCGCAATAATGCGAGGCGCACTTCTCCAGAACGGCTATACCAATATCCAAATAAACAACAATCTTCTCCCGAAACACAAAATACAACGTCCGGAACCAGCACTATCCGAACCAATTGCCATTACAAATCCTCCATATATAAAAGGAACTACCGACAAAATATCATCTTAAAGAAAACCGGCATCAAAACATTATTTAACACACATCAGAAAATCAGCAGCATATTATCGAAACCAAAAGACAAAATTCCACTAGAAAACCAAGGAGTGTACGAAGTACCCTGCAATGAACGGGTTTTTGTCTATGTCGGTCAAACAAACGAAAATATATCATCCAGAACAACGCAAATAAGAACCTCAGCACGTCCGCTCTTGGCCAACTTATCTCCGCAACCGATCATAGAAGAGCTCTTGAAAGCTCTAGAATAATAGACACTGTAACCCGCTATATCAATAGAATTAGTAGAGAAGCCATAGAAGTCGAAAAAACGACTGAATACGATGAATAAACGAAACGACAACGAAAACATTTCTCGCACTTGTATTACATCCATACCTTGAAAATAAACAACAAATAATTCACAGCAACAAAAAACCAGACAAAAATGTATCTATGGTACGTCCACCATCAGCATCCACTCAACGACCCAGTGTACGACCACCATCAACAACATCTGTAGAAAGGAGAATAACAAAGTCGTATGCGAAACGCTTAACACAATAAGTTTTCAGATTTTCTCTAAGCCTCGACAATGCCAGATGTGACTTTGGCGAAACGTTGGCACACTGAAATGCATACCACGCGTGATATAACCCTGAAGACAAACAACTACTCATTATTTATATATATATATATATAATCCTCTGTTATAATATAAATCAAGCAATTGAATTTAATTCAATAATATATAATTTAATAACGAAAGAAAATTTTATATGTTTTCCACCTCTCATGCATGAAATGCACCAGCATGCGCAACAGTAAATGTAACACATATATACACAGGATTTGAATCATGTACCAAATATGCTTTGTTATCAATTAAATGCTGTTGGCTAAATGTGGCTAAATGAATATCAGGAAAACAACTTCCTTTAACGAAACTCAACAAATATATGCAGATTAAAAACTAGAATAATGTGAGTACCTAAGTCTTCAGTAATAGAAAAGGCATACGATTTGTGTGTTATAAATTATAATATGAGAATATAAGTTTAAACATCTTGAAAGTAAATATTTTTTTAACATCCGAATTTGAATCATGTCCAAATATGCTTTGATATCAATTAAATGTACATAAGTAACGTATATAGAGTCATTATCTAGTTCAGTGAGTTTTTACCTATCTAATTAGTAAAATATTAAGTTACATACATATAATAAAACACATATGTTTTGTAATTTCAACGTGACCTACAGTAAACTATTTATTCCATATGATTCTGATATGATACTTTTGCGATTGTATTTCGTACAAAACAATTAACTCATCAAAACATTTTCACTATGCATAGTTTTTACTAAATAAAACATATTAAATCTTAATTATACCAGGACTCTTTAGAAAAATATTTTGTATTTTCACTGTTCAATTTGATTGAACAAACTCACTAATCGTAAATAAACATATATTGCATTAAAGAAATAGTTGTTGGATGCAGAAGTCATTTGATATCATATGATTGAATGTTTTAATGAAGAAATGCCAGGTGTTGAAGAAATGCCATTTGTGGCTTAACATTAATTGGATGGAGCTTGCAGTAGATAAATCAAGTGTCAATATTTTTACTCTCAGAAGTAAACAGCACCGGGTTGAACAACAAAGATATAATAATCAAGAAATGCAGCGGATTGAAGAAGTGAACTATCTGGACTTCCTTTGGACAAAATTTCTATTTTAATTTTTTTTCCTATTTCTTTTTTTATATGAATATTGTACATGGTTTGTCCGAAAAGTAATGTCAATGACTCGAAAAAAATATTTCATTGATTAGTTCGATACAAATCATTAAAAAGATTCAAAGTACTGTCCTACTGCGTCGATATATCGCGATATTTACAGGCATCGAAGGAGTCTCCGGAATGTCTTTTAAGGCCTTTGTGCAAGCTTCGTTGCCGACCGTCCCGAAATATTGACCTTTCATGGGCGTTTCAAGTGGGGAAAGAAAAACTAGGCTGGGGGACCCACATCAGGACTGTAGCGAGGCTGGGAAACCGTTGGCAAACCTGCGTTGGCCAGGTAGCTGGTCATAACAAAGGATGTGTGCGCTGACATATTGTCATGGTGAAGTTTCCAATCCTTCGCGATGTGTTGCCTCCAATCCTTCGCGATGTGGTGAGCGATGATCTGGGGCCGGACGTGTTGAATTCTGCGTTTGAGTCTCTTGAGAACTTCCACGTAGAAACTTCCGGTCACGGATGTATCCTACGGTACGTTCTTGTGGTGGACAAGCCCCCTGATTTCGAAAAACACAATGAGCATGATCTTGAGTTTTGACTTGCTCATTCTGGCCTTCTTGGAACGAGAGGTCGCTTATGTATTCCACTAGGCACTTTGGCCCTTTGTCTCAGGGTCGTACTGGAAAATCCAGGTCTCGTTTCCTGTGATCACGTAGTCTAAAAAGTGCCGTCTTATACACACAAAGCTCCTGGCACGTTTCAGTTCTGCACAAGTTTTGGCATTACACTTTCGGCTTTTCCAAATTATTTCTCACAATTTTCTGAACGATGTTTTTTGGAATAGGTAATGACTTTACACTAAAATCGTTCCGATGGTCTTTTTTTTGATATCGAAAACTGTCGCATACTGATACCATTTCTTGCAAATTCTCTTCTCTTAGCCTTCTCTTAGTTAGGAATGCTGTTTTTTTAGAATTCAATAAATGACATTATTGTTATTCGAAATATTCCCCCTGACAATATATACACTTTTTTATGCGAATATTCCAGTTGTGATAACATTTACATACTTCACTCCGAAGATTTCTAAACGGTTCAACTGCATCTTCTGGACATGAAAAGCATTAACCACGCAATTGATTTTTGATTTATGGAAATGTGTAAAAGTCGTTTGGACATCGATCAGGGCTGTATGGACGATGAGTAAGTAATTCCACCTTGTGGTTAAATAATCAATTGTTCGTTGCGCTGTGTGTGACCTTGGATTGTCCTGGTACAGAATTATGCGACGTCTTTCATTAGATTTCTCACTTTAGAGAAAACTTCTGGTAAGCAAATAGTTGGGTACCACTCAGCATACACTGTTCTGTGATTTTCTAAAGGGATAACAGCGAGATGTTTAGTTTTTGGTGCAAAACAAGCAATCATTTTCTTCGAAACGCTTCGACTTCGAGGAACGCTTCGACTTCATTTCATCTTGAAACACTCAAACAGTGGATTGTTATTTTGTTTCAAGTTCATAAGAATATATACAACTTGTTATAGACCAAATTTCACGTACCTACGTTGAATCGTCTGAGTGTATCGTTGCACCATTTGGCTCGAGCCTGTTTTTGAGCTTGAATTAAATTATGTGGTATCCATCAAAGTTTTCTGTCACCTATGTGATCATGCATTTGATTAATCTGTTATGTCACATGCCGATCCATCATTATCATTTCTCTTACGGCATCAATGTTTTCTGCCGATTTTGAGGTCCTTGGTCGACCTTTACGAAATTCATCACCAAGATTGCTTTGACCAAGTTTAAATTCTTGATACCAGCGAAACACAGTTGTTCTTGATGGTGCCTCATCACCAAAAGCAGTTTTTCGATCACGCAACACTTTCCTTTACTTTTCTGTAATTGAAAATAAAACAGAATCATTGTTCGTAAATGCTTACGATTTAAATCCATATTTTCTTTCCGATTACCGAAACTTCTGTCAATTGTGTTTATCAGAACAAATGTCAAATGTTAGAATTGCCCATGCGTCAAACATCAGATACTTACAGTGTTGCCATATCCAGAAATTAAAGCAGCAACCCTCATAGTGTTTCCAGGTTAGCTGTCTGTTCGATAGTTGACAACTTCTTCCTAATCCTTAGTTGGTTTCATCGGATTGGTTGCTTTCTTCTGTTATGTTTTGCATGACTTCTTCGAACAGTATTTCGTATATATTTTTCAAGTGCATTGAACATTTTGTGCTTATTTGATCGAACCTGCAATGTTCAATTTTTATTATCCAGATTATCGATTTGCTCGGTTAACGTTCATTCTACCAAGCGCTTACTGTACATGCCCAGTTAGGGTTGCATTCTTACTCAGCTATATAATAATAAGTAAATGCATTCATTTATTTGGATCATTTAAGTACTTCATCTACTGAACCAATTTTGAACAATAAAAATTTATATCAAGATTTGCTATAAATGCAATCTAATTTCAATAACGTAAACTAACAGCAGTCAAATTTTTTATCTTATTATATATAAAAATTGATGCATTTTAAATATTATGACGGTCAAACATTTATGATTAACCTCTCATATTTAATTAAATAGTTCAAATCTATTGGAAAATATTTTTGATTTAGAAAACTTTGTTATCGAGAATTTTGGAACATGCTGTGATTCAATAGAAACCTGCGAAAGAATGTACAGAACACTAGTGTATTTGGAGAGTGTATTTGATATTTCTTTTTATGTTGGCTCTAGGGAAGAAAATTGTTCTTTTTATGTGTCAATCATGCTGATTGCCAAAAAATCTTTGAGTAGTTAAAGAATCCGTTTGCTCGTGCTACAGGCACGTTCTTATTTTTTATACTTTTTTGTTTTTTTTTTTGTAACAAGCATACAGGCTGGTCTACAACAAATTGAATAAAGTAATGGAAGAACAATGAATTATATTATGTTGGTAATTCCTCGACATTATGTTAGTTGAAAATTGGACCCAACGGAGCCACAAGTTATTTAAAATTTAATTTTGCTCTATTGTTTGGAGATATTTTAAAGTAGCAGTTTCAAAATGCAGATAATAGAGCGTTTTTAAAGATAACACCTTATTTTCGATTTGCCTAACTAACTTTTGTTCTTTCTTATTTTTTTTGTAATGTTTCTCTTTCGTACAACCTTGGGAAATGATTTAATGTTTACAGGTTTAATGTATGTAGTTATTATTTTTATTATTACATAAAGAGGGATTGGGGAGGGACCCCTTTGCCACTTCAATCTGAAAGATTTTTTGTAGCCTGGCCTTTTTTGCCGCTTTAAAGCAGTCTCAGTTAGTCACTGCTATATTTTTTCGAAATGTCTGAGTTTGCAACTTGATATGGTGATACATTCAGGCATAATGTTTCTTGCAGCTATATATATATATATTGGCTTTTCAACCTTACCAATTTCATGCATATTGTGACGCGGTAACTTGTGCTCGTTAGTTCGATGGTAGATAGTTTTGTACGGTTGATACTTGTGAATAATTCAGGATGGCTCGATTTTGTGACAAGTTGTTATTACGCAAACAGGTTGTTAGCTAGACGCGGTAAGTTGGAGAAAAGGCAGTCCCGTACGGATAGTTTTACCATAAATAAGTTTTACAATTTAAATGTAGAAATAATTCTTGGAATAATTTATATGTATGAAGGAACGAATATTAGCGTGAGAGTGAATGAAGAGGTATCAGCATGGTTCGAGACCCGCACAGGAGTGAGACAGGGATCTCCCCTTAGTGCTACCCTTTTTATCATTATTAGGCAGACTTAGAGGAGGTCATGAGAAAAAGACAACTTCGGAGAATTTATATTGGAAAGAAAAAGGTGTGGTTTCTTACATATGCTGGTGATGTAGTATGTATTGCAAGTTGAAAGAGATGGATGAAATGATAGAGAGAATGAAGAGATATATGGATAAGAGGGCTTTAGAAGTGGATGCGGAGAAAACGAAAATAATGGTGTGCATGAAGGGAGGGAGAGAATGTAGAAAAGATAAGTTTAGTATAGGGGGATGTAAAATAGAAAGGGTACGGAATATTAGATATCTGGGATTTGTTTTATCGCAAAATGGAAGGTCGAAGGATCAGATTGATGCGACAACAAAAAAGGTAAGAACAGCGATAGAAAGAATGAAAATGGTGTGGCAAAAAATGTTTGGAGAGCCTGTGAGAATGAGGATTAAAATAATGAATGCATGTGTGAACAATATAATGATGTATGGAGCAGAGGTACAGGCGATTGAAGAAAAAGAGATATTAGAGAAGGTGCAGATTGGATGTAAGAATAGAATGTTTAGGGTTAGACAGAAATACACCTAATAGTGTTCCTAGAAGGATTAAAGGAGTGAAAAGAATGGTAAATTTTGAGCGGAAAGTATTGACATATGAGAATAACAGATTAATTAAAGAAGTATATGTGAAAGGTATGATGATAGCAGGATAGTAGGAATATGTGAACGAATGGATTAGGTGCAGAATGAAGACAAATGAGAGAGTGGGATGGTCAACATATAGATGGTGTGAGAGATTCTTGACAGGAAAGGAGGGAGAGAGTGTGGTCGCAGAGAGAATGAAGGAAAGGCAAGAAAGAAAAAAAAAGTTAGAAAGTAGCTAGTATAATAAGAGGTATAAATGGATAATGAAGGAAGATGGGATGTGCGAATATCTAGTATCAGGTTTATGCATGTATGAGAAGAGGATAATTGCGAGGTTTAGGTGTGGGAATGAACAGAGAGAAAATAAATACTGGTTGAATGAGCAAGAAAGAATGTGCGGAATATATGGGAGGGCAACGTGTAGTCACTGGGCGAAGGAATGTGAGGGTATTGTAGGGAGTTGAGGATTCTCATTAATTCAATTAATTAACATCACAATAAGCAATTCTTTCATAAATCGTAAATTGAATGGGAACTCCTCTAACAAAATATCTAATCTAATTCATCAAAGAAATATAATATATAATTAAATATAATATAATATACAACCTAACCAAGCAACGTCGTAATAAATTATTTGAGGTGGTTACCCTTTGGAGAGGTGGTTACCCTTTGATGAAGAAAAGTAGTTGCATCTGTGCTCCGTGATTAATACGAAATAGAGAAGTGAAAAAGGAAAAATAATTGTGTGGGAGTAAGTAATAGTGCGAGGATAGTTATAGGAAGGTAGTGTGGAAAGAAAAAAGAAACAATTGAGTGTAATTAGTGAAAACTGTGAAAAAGAACGGTGAAGCGGACTCTTAACCTAAAACTACAAATAATAAAAAAAAAACAAATAACAAATAATCAACACATTACGAAACCAAACACGCATTCTATAAAATACACAGTAGTAAGATTGCCAAATAAGAAGCGGTTGTAGAAGTAGCAGTAAGTTTACTTTGTGAAATTGTGTGAATAATTAAAATGAAGATAAGCAAATTAATAAAAGAGGAGATGAAGCGTGCGGTGGAAATTGGAGATACGATGAGATTGGGAAGAAAGGGAGTGAATAAGTGTAGAGCTATGTTAGTTAAAATGAAAACATGGGAAGACAAAATGGAAGTTATGGGAACAAAATCGATGATGAAAGGTTTGGATGTGTGCATAAGAGATGATTGGACAGAGAAGGAGAGAGAAATACAGAGGAAGCTAATAGAACTGGAAAAGGAGAAAAGAGGGGAGGGAGAATACGGAAGGGTAAAAGTAGCATACAAAAAAGTATGGGTGGGTAATGAAGAATGGATTTGGAACGAGGAAGACGGAAAGTTGAGGAGGGGCTACAGATGAGAAACAGATGTAGATGTCCACGAATATGGGAAAATAGAGGAGAAGTATGGTGGGAATGTAAGGAGAAGAATGGAAGATGTAGAAGTGACAGATGGAGGAAAAAAGGGTGATGTGAGATGGGTGGAGCAAGCCGGAGGGGTCGATAATGAGGAACAGGAGTATATCATAGGAAAAGGGGGAAGGTGGGACGAAAAGGCTATTGAGGGGATAGGAGCGGGGGTAAGTAGAATAAAAAACAAATGTGTGAGTGGCAGGAAAGAATGGGTTAAATGAGCGGGTGGTGGGAGGGGGGGGGGGAGATACGCAAGATAAGTGCGATGTGCTGGAATGTGGCAGGATTAAAAAATAAAATAAAAATGGCAGATGTTAAGGAATACATAGGGTCATTCGATGTTGTTGGGCTACTAGAGACTTGGGCTACTAGAGGAGGAATGGGAAGTAGTGGAAGAGAGTCTGCCCAGTGGGATGATATGGAGAACACCTGGGGCTAACAGGGAGCATAAGAAGGGGAAAGCGTGTGGGGGATCATTACTGGGGTAATTTACGGCAGTGTATGTCAACAAAGAATGGAGCAAATTTATGAGTGAGGCGAGTGAAAGGGTGAGGACGGATGGAAAAGAAAGGGATAAAATGGTACTTATGGGAGCCTGGAATGTTAGAATTGGTGATAAAGGAGGAAGATGGTTGGGTAAGAAAGAGGTGTATGTTGAAAGAAATTCAAAGGACAAAGTGGTGAATGGGGATGGAAAGAAATTCTTGGAATGGATGAATGAAGGATGTTGTGTGGGAAATGGTTGTTCGGAAGGGGATTGGGAGGGAAACGCAACATTTAAGGGCCATGGTGGAGGGACAGTGGTGCATTACATGGTGATGAACGAGAAGACGTGTGATATGTTGGAACATATGATTGTGAGAGAGAGAGCAATGTCCCGATCGAACTTCCCGATCAGAACGGAATGGAAGGGGAGAACGAATGGAGAGTAGGAAAAGAAGGTTCAGGGGGAGGTGTTTGAAGGAGTGGAGGGATACGTATGAATTAGAAGGTGAAAAATGAGTTGGATCAAAGATTGAAGAATGCAAG
>WYDF02098698.1:0-10693 GCA_009867245.2 Adranes taylori | reverse complement strand
ATGCTTTTTTCTTGTATTGCAGGAATTATGTCAAAGGCCACGTTTCTTAAACGAAAATGTCAACGATATATTACGTTTTGCTGTGGAATCAGGAGATTTAGGCGACCAATGGCTTCAAGCAGCGATTACCTCCTTGGCGCTTACTCCGAGATTTCTTGAAAGGGTAGTACCACCAGAACAGGGGTTCGATAATAGTCATGGTTATTGTGGAGTATTTAGGTAAGTGGGAGCGAATTTTAAAAGTTTAAGTGTGTTTCTTGTGCCGAATATGTAGGCCAAGTAGGATGAAAATTTAAAACTCGAACGAATGAATTCTCAAGTTAAATTAAATACAATAAAAACAATCTAACTTTCCCAAACACATAAATGGAACTGGTTATTCTTTTCATCAGCCCATTTTTCTGTGTTTTTCAAAACAAATCTAGACAAATTTTTTGAAATTACACAAACTATTACAAATAAAAAACATTATTTGTTTGAGCAATAAAATTAATATACAAACTCGAGAATATTTGAGTAATTAGCTACACGTTTTGAATTAAAAGTTATTAACGGCACCTAAATTTAATAGAAACTGTCACATACTTAGGTATGTAATGTATTAACCGATTCAACAGCAGATTGCTGGACACAAACCAAACCATAGGTGTAGTTGTAAAAAGTACCTCTGTCATAAAAAATTACAATGTTGTTAAATCTGTAACACCAATGTTAACAATGAAGGTATTCTAATAGTTTTTGTATTAATTGTTTTACAAAAGTATATTTGTGTTTGCAATATTATGTAGCTATCAAATCACAACATAGATAAATGTTAATCTTTAAAATGACACAGAACCTGTGTCTACAAATACTCTAAGAAAATTTAGCACATACGCAAAATGTAGCATCATCGGTGCGTGTTAACACTTCAGTAAATAAGCATCAAAGAAATATCTCAATAATCATTTGTGGACCCAACGGATCTTTGTTTTCTCTCCCTGTCCTTTTCCTTTTGCAGGTGGTAATTTTCTCTTGTATTTTCCTGTAGAAGGTTGAATATTAGTCTTTTGGCTTTATTTCCTTGATCTATTGTTTATTTTATGTCCTAGATCTCTTCGCTTTATTTCTTCTATTGCATTTCTTCAGGGATATCGATGAGTATCGCCGTTTTACGTTTTTTAAAACCTCTTTTTGACTCAGATCTTGGCGAGCTGAACTTGGTAATGGATCTGAGGTAGCAATGTTTTACAGCTGATCATCTCTGTTTGTATTTTCGATACAGCTCAGAGAGTTGGTGGTTCCAGATTGGTAATTCGTATACCAACTTTCGTAGTTCAATCGGGACCAATCAGAAGTATACCTTAGAGTACTGAATTATATTGTCCTGTAAACCAACTTTTGCATTAGTATTCCTTGCTTTAAGTTTTTTTATGAATCTGTACAAGGTGACATGTCAAAGATTGCAATCTTTGCTAGTACTGTTATCTTCGTATTGTCCATCAAATATTCATCTGTTGCTTATCTATAAACTGCTGTGTCAGTGGTGCCTTTAGATGATTTTATAATTTGCTGCCGCGGCATCTGTTTCACCAAAGAAAATTGAAGAAAACCATGAAAGACATGCATACTAATGTTATGATTCAACGGGGACTAAAGTAACATGTTACTTTTATTCTCGTTGTGTTATATTACTTTTGCACTAACCACGTTTTTGTTGTTGCATATGTCAGTACCCGAAAACTGCATATGCTACTCAAAAACCATTCATAATATGCTACAGACAATCTAATTACAAATTACTGGGCAAATAGTCACACTGATGTCATCACTTAACACGGTGTAAATACTAAATGAATAAACATCAAGGAAATTACTTTTGGTACGTAAAATCACGTAGCGTATTTTAATACAACCTAATATCGCGGCGCGAGTGTGGCGAGTGATCGCAAAGGCGGCGTCGCATGCTGATATTCAATGATCGTACGCGTCGATTTGGCCAATCCTCAGAGCGCTGTTACTTTATTACCAATTTCTTTAAAATTTAATCATTTTGAATGCTGGTGTGCCTTGATGAGGCAGATTTGCGTATTTCGCAAATTCAATGTAAAAACGAGAGGGAGGAAGGTCATTTTAGATTAGTATTGTTCTATCTTTCAATGATAAAGTTCGAACAAAAGCGTGCGATACGCTACTGGTGACTTTTTATTAGAAAAGAACTTACTTCTTCCGCTTTACAACTGTCGCATGTGTTCGCCACCTTTTTGAAAAGTCATATCTAGTGAACAGTTGAAGCTGGCCGTCAAATTGGATTTGATTATAGAAAAATTCAAAAGGGCTATCTAGACAAATGTACGATTATTGAAACGTATACAGAAATATATTTCTGTGCAATATTGTCGCGTTCAAATTTGGAGGACGATCTTATGAACAAGGTGACTGACAAGAGAGAATACTTTTATTGGGGTACGTAGCTATTTCCTCCCACACTACAGCATCCTTTCGTGCAATAACTAAATGCTATTTACTTCAATATCCACTTTAATTTACCTACGAATGACGTTATAATCTTAGTCAAGGCTAATTGAATCAAACAGACGTATAATCTTAACAACATGTATTGAGAATAATTTATAAAATGCCTACAAGCAAAGAAAATTATCATTCAGGCATTCAAACAGTATAATTAACGCCTCATCGAAATAATAAAATAAAATAATATTCGTATTCAATTAGTGCGACAAATAGATTAATAAAGATGGCGTTCAAATTCGTCAAATAGATTCCCAAATTATTACTAAAATTATTCTAATCGCAGTTTCTGTCGTACCTACCATCACAAACTTAGTTTAGATCACGCAACGTTACCTTATTAATTCACATTAATTTATTTTTTATTTATCTGAATAAATAAACTTACCTAATCAATTTAATTTATTTTATTCAAAGAATTCAAGCTTAAAAGGGTTATTTTATTGTTTGTATTCTACTATGCCCCATATCTAACTACGAATACATTATTTGACAAGTTAATTTATTCATGATTTTATTTGGAATTAATTATAATTTGATTTAATTTAATTCACGATTTTATTTTCAAAGACACTGACTGACAAGAATTTATACTACAACTGAAAATTTCTTACTATAGACTGTCCTCTCCCGTGAGAGTTGTGTGTCTTTTATTACTTTCTTTGACTAGCTAATTTCCTACCAAGATATCGATATTTCTCACAATTTTTCCCCTTCTTAGAATAAATGGCATCCATCTAATGTATTCACCTGTAACCTATTGTTTCTAATTGCTAATAGCCGTGATTAATGTAAATCCAATCAGAGATACCTTCTTTACCCATACTTATACGATATACGCTTTCACTTATTATTAATTGATTACCAACCAGATATATTTTCTCACAACGGCGTCACCCTACTCACTCACTACGCTTGCTACAAGGGTCGGCAGCCACTGGATGTGTCGGAACAGAATTTGTTCATGGTTTAATTAGCTTCAATAGGGTTTACTCAACGATAAATGATTATTTCTAAAATTTAATAGTAAAACATATTTGTGGTAGAACTGCCCATAACTGACTGCCTTTTTCCAACTAGTTTGTCTAGCAAATAAACTGCTTACGTGTCAAGCAAACAAAACTAACAAATAATTTTTTGATACAATAAATGAAAACAAAAACTATAATGTTTCCAGAAAATGGACTGCAAAGTTTGAACCAAGCAAGCTACTCTACAATGCTCAACTCTCTACACGTAAAATTTTAATGTTTAAAAAAGTGTTTCTAATATTAATGAAAGAATTTAAATCTATCTATATCACAAATTTACTTGCATGTTTTATCTTTAACGATTTCTGAAATGTAGGCAAATGTTTTTAAATTTTTAATGTGACATCGTCGCTGTATATTCTAAATAGTGCAATAGGACTAATTTCATTAAGGGTTTCAGTGTTCTTTCAATTTTTCGCAAAGCAACAGAGTAAAATTAATCGTTGTGAACACAGATTAACTCAGATTAAACACAGATTAACTCAGACTGTGAACTATGAATACAGATTAAAAACTCTTTTATAAACAATCTTGGAAACGAATCACAAATGGATGACAGAAATTAATAATGTGATTTTGAAGGTAAATCCATGATGGTTGAAAGTAACTTTGAAAATTAGTAGATAGGTAATAACTGAGAATATATGAAATTATAGCAATTTTCTACAGGTAGGGAAAAAGTAGCGAGGAGTACTGATTGTAACTTTAGTAGGAAGCTTTGAGTGATCAAGTGACAAACAAAAAAATGAATAAAAGGCACACAGCTCTCACAGGAAAAAACCGAAATTTTAAGTTGAAATTGTAAGTTGAAAAGGTAAGGTGAAAAGGTTGTAAGATGTAAGGGTAAAATCACGTATTAAATTATAATTTATTCCAAATTAAATCATGAATAAATAAAATTGTTAAATAAGTATCGCAAGTTAGATATGGAGCATACGTAGAGGACAGAATTTGATAGTCACTAAATAATTCTTTTAAGTTTGACTTCTTTGAATAACATAAATTAAATTGATTAGACAGCAAGTATATTTATTGATATCAATTCAAATAAAGTGAAATGAAAGAATAGCGTAACGGTGTGTGATCTTTAAAATAAGTTTGGATGGTAGGAATGACCAAACCTGTAAGTAGAATAATTTTAAAAATAGTTTGGGAATTTATTTAACTGGAAATAATACAAATATTATTTTATTTTATTATTTTGATGATGCGTTATTTATTTTTAATGTACGAAACTTATTGTTTATCTGCAGGGTAACCTGAACCAAATCTTTTGTCCAAGCCAGGACAGTGAAAAATGATCAGAAGATATTTTTGAAATTATTTATTTGAAATGTATTATATATTCATATTATTTCTATAGTATTAATTGTTTAAAACATTTCTAAGCATTTTGTCAGCCCTAAATAAGGGAAAATTCTCTTAAAATTTAATTGAAATAGAAGATGTCATTTGAGAAAAGCATTTAATTTTACGTCATTTAATGTATGTCATTTAATTGACGTAATAAGAGTTTCATATCTATTCCATATGTTTAAATTGCATTTGCTGTACACTGAATTGCATTTGCTGTACGCTATGCTGTGCATTTTCTGTACGTTGTACACTGAATACAGCCTACTGAATTGCAAAATCAGCACAACTAATTACGCCCTGACCTACTGATGTGTAAGGTCCAAGAATTTAGCTACGCAAAACATACTAGATACACCACTAGCTATACAAAATATACTGATTGTTTATAATTCTATATGAATATAATTTATATAAAAAAGAATGATAAAATTATAATAAACGAAATTTTTAAAGCGTGTTTGATTTTTATAGCACCCCCGTTCTTGTTTAAGTACTCCAACTTACTACCAATATTAAATTAATTAATTACTGTAACTTAAAGCTGCTATCATCGAGCCAAGCAAGTATTTTTTAAAAAATAGCTCACACTTGTTCACATTATTAATACAGTGCAATTTATGCATCTGTTTTATTCAAACAGTCTTGACTAAGAAAATATATTAGGGTTGTGCAGCACTGTTTCTAGTTTAATTATAATTTTGGTTGACTGAGTCAGATAAAATTCAATGCAGGGCTCAGAACGTTAACAATTACTTTTCAAGTATTATTCTAAACGGGGTTAAAACGTCATTTAGTAGAAGGTATTAAAGGTATTAAAGTGAATAGCATTTTGTAGTTATTATACGAGAGGGTCCCGTTGTGTAGGAGAGAATCGCTGGGTACCCTATTATCTCTCTTCTCAATCAAAAGGATTCTCTCTTGTCAATCAACGTTGGAAGATAAAATCAGAGGTGAAATTTAAATGTGATTAAATTAATATTTACAATCACACCTTACACTATTTCAGAATATATATCAATTATATTAAATACACACTTTCACATCCTCATAAGGATAAGAAAATGTGTAGTTTATTTAAGTTCTAGTTACACTTACAAAATCACTATAAAATTAGAACTTATTAACGAAATATATTAGAGATCGCAAATAAGATTCGTTTCGCTAAAAGCATTTCCGTCTCAAGCATTCGTGTAGTCTGTTATACTTTTAGACTTTTTTCTTGCATTAGTGTAATACGAGAATGCTTTTACTTACAGATATGTACTTGTTATAGTTAAGTTACATTTACCAGGTAGATTATTTTGTGTTTCACATTTTAGAATTAAGTAAAGAATCTAAATTTAGTTAGAACGTGTAAAACGCCAATCAGCAGGTGATATTGTCGTCTAAAAACCACTTTCCATTGAGTCAATTGTTTTTGTAAACGTTTGAGGCGCAAAATAAACTGGTAGTATCTTAACTCATATTGTTGTGGTTAAATTTGTTGGTGCGACGTGGAATTAGGATAGTTTTCACAAACTCCACTTAGTTGCAAAAACTCCCCAATTCTTACGGGATCAGGAAATGTGAAAATGTTACAAAACTATATTTTTAACTAATGATAGAACGAGAGGTATTTTATTAATCGAGCTTATGAATCTGAACCTAGTGATGAAAACTTAAATGAAGACTTAAACTTCACGTTAATATTTATTTAGGGTGCTATCAATCAGACACTGTACTCACGGTCTATTAATTCTGGAAGTCATGCCATTGAGGTAGTTAACCTGAAAGGAGCAAGTTCGGTTTCACACAAATAAAATACACTGAGAAACAATAAAAGAATAAAACCCCAATCTGCTTTAATAATCTATTTCCACAAAATTGTTTATTGTTCTTATAATAATTAATCAAAGGATCAACAAATGAGCTGCTTGACTAAAAGTGATATTGATATACAAATAAATGTACAATTTCCCTAAGAACATAAGATAATGTATTCTCTTAACGAATAAAATCTATTGGCCCATCTGCATGGGCTCACTAAAGAAATAGTAACAGATTGGGCGATGATTATTTATTATATGTGAATAATGATTTGTCTTTCAACAATACAGTTTATTTGAAACATAAATTCGGTTTATTAAGATAAAGAACTTTAATTCATGTGTTAGTACTTTATAGAAAACCGAACTTTCGTTACTTGAATATTTGTTATTTAATTATTCGTAATAACATACTGAATTTATGCAGCTTCAATATTCGAGATTAAATATAATAATTAAATAATCTGTAATGCTTACATTGTTGCCGGGTTATTCATAATGCACACTTAAAACTATCTATTTGAACGAACGTGAATGTACGACTGGTTAACTTGAAATCTGCTAAGTACTGAGAGACAAGAGTCTGTGCGATTGTCAAGCGATCTCAAAATACAAAGTGACGTGAATTATTTAGATTTAGGACTTGAAAATTTAAACAGCAACTCCTGAAAATGGCCAGCGACTGGTCTTATGTATCACCCATGAAAATTTAAATGACACTCACAGCCAAGACTCATAAGAGAGAATCCGCTGTGCACATCAAAGCTCCTGGCTACGATACTAGTTGCTCTTTCTCTAACTAGTCTAATGCCTATTTCTTTCTTGGTTTAAAGCGTAGAATGGTCTCTTGGTATTGTTCTGCTGGCCATTAGTACGGTTTTGCGATCCCAGGCCCGACTCTACGCGGAGATTGGCGGAGATTCGGTTAAGAAGGCCTAGTGACTGAGCCTTCTTAACCGAACGGCAGCGTGTATTATATGTAGCATTTATCGACATATGTTCCATAGAATTGGATGATAAAATCCTAAGTCACTTTTGTGTGGCGCCCTAGAACGACTGTCTGATTATTAAATGGGCCACCCACTATATATATATATATAGAGAGTATAATATAATATACTGGATACATTTATTCGAGCACAGATGATTTGGTTCAATATTTATTTAATTAATTATAACTGTGAGATTGAAGTCTTCACTATTTTAATTGCGTAGCCATTTCTGTCGTTACATATGCCCCCGTCCGGACCAATTTTAGGTTCTAAAATTCAGAAAACAGAAATGACATAACGATAGCAATGCATTTTATCTAGAAACTATTTCGACTAAAATATTTTGCATTATAACTATATTAGCGTAATTGATTGATGATAGTTGAAAGTGAAGATTTACAACTGTCATTCTGTTATACATTGGTATTGTTTAATTCAATAATAGTACTTTGATTAGAAAACTACTCATCGCACAATATGTAAACATGGGTTAACTTTATAAATTTATTTCATATAGTATTCAATGTATCCTTAAGTGTCTAAATATAGTCCTTTGAATTTGTAATATATATTCATAATAATATAATTGATAACAATATAGCATAAACATATAGGTAGCTCAAATTTATTGAACACTTGTATTATTAAATTACAATGTATATAAATTTTAAGCGATTTATTCCTTGCATTACTTTTTGTTATTTTGTACTCATTAGTACCACAATAATATGTCATTAAAATGAATCATGTGAAGAATACTGAAGTTCTACTATTGCCAATCGTAGATTGTTAGTGTAGGTACGTACTATTGTTGACATTCTTCGATCCATTTAAATATTCCAGCATATTCCATGTTCCTATTTTATATTCCAATATTCATTTTATTCCAATATATTCAAAGCTTTTATTTTGTTTAAAATATGTATCAATCACTGTAGTATTGTATTTTGATGGGCAGATGCATTAATTTTCAATCAACATATTCCATTATCATTATTCTAAAGGCATACTATATTTGAAGCACCCTGGTATGTTTTAATGTTCAAACTATATTTGTTTTAAACTATCAAGTGTAACATCCAGTATTCGCTTGGACCACCTCTAAGTAGCAATTGTAGACGTTTATCGTTACATACTACATCTTACAAAAGCAATGAAAGAAGAAAGAATAACTTCTGGCAAACAAATTGTTAAATAGCATTTCCGTTTCAACTTTTTTTCGATTCTCCAAAGCGATTTTTCCATTACAACCAAAGAGACGAGTAATCATATTCTTGGAGATGTTTCGTGTGGGAACAATTTCTGTTGCATTCGATTCATCTTGGAATATTATTGCATACAAAAATGTACACGATGTATAATTTTTTTATTATTATGAGTTTATCATATTGAGTATTAATTTTTGAGCATAAATTTTTTATTATTTCGTTATTGTTCATTTGATCAAGTTAGTATCAAGCTGACAAATAGTCGATTGCATGAAAATAGTGTTAAAAAACACAGTTACCTTATTAGTTTTCTATGAAAGATTAAATACATTTATGTGTACTTTGGTTAGGTTTAGATGAACGAATAAACAAAGTTATGTGAAAATTAATTAGTTTTACCTGAACGAATAAATAATCTGATGTGAAGATTAGTAGTTTTCTATGAAAGAATAAATAACCTTATTTAAAGGTTAGCTAGTTATAGATGAAACGATTAGTTAAACTTATGTGAGGATTAGTTAGATTTAGCTGAACAAACGTGAAGATTAGTTAGGTGTAGACGAAAGAATAAATAGATTTAGGTGAAGACTAGATAGTTTATTTTGAAAAAAGAGTTAACCTTAAGTTGAAAAACAATGGATAGACTAAAGCTGAATCATAGATAGGCTATAAGGGGATCATATAATGCGTTTGCAAATGTAATTTTGTTAACTGTTTTGGTTTAATTAAGTTTATTATAATCCAAATTGTCAGATTGTTTTTTAAAATTCGATGGCGAATTATCAGTGGGCGGTGGCGAGTGTAGCGAGCTAAATTGTCCTCATTCCAATTTAGTTTTATGGTAGAAAGTTTGTGCGCTTGCTACTTCTAAATTATGTAAATAATTTAGGATGGCTGGATTATGAGAAATGTTGTTATCATTTAAGCATGTTGCGTGTTAGATAAACTAGTAAAAGGACAAATGTTGGTTAACACTTAGAGTTTCATTTAAACTTCTATTCATGAAATAAAGTATAATTTAAAACATTTTAAACATCGTAGAATGGCACCATGAAAAACAGAGAGCAGCGTTATATTTTCAGTCGGATAAATTCTTCCGTGATGATTAACAGATAGCACAACGTGGTAAATCGATCTAATTGCTAGTAAATCAATAATAGGTGGAAACGTACCGTATGACGCTCTAAAAGAATGTATGAAGATCGCAGATCTGATTGAATACGAATCCATTATGGCCGAAAGCAATTATGAAAATAGTGAAAAAGTAGTTAAGTGAGAATACATTACAGTATATCAATTTACTAGAGAAGAGGAAAACTAGTGAGAGGTATCGACGTAATTTTTGTAGGAAAATGAGTTACCCACAAAATGAATAAAAGCTACACATGTCTCATAGAGAGCGATTGTTGTACTTTAAGGGCTGAATTCTTGTCACTCTGAGTTTTGAAAATGACTTAATTTAGATGAAATTATAATTAATTCAAATAAAATCATGAATAAATTAAAGTGTTCAATTAAGTATCGGAAATAAAATTAGATATGAGGCCTTGTAATAGACGGTAATCGGTAATCAATGAAATAATTCCTTTGAGTATGAATTCTTTGAATAAATTAATTTAAATCGGCAGGCAACAAGTTTATATCTTGAAAGAAATTAAAATAAATTAAAAAACTGATCTGTCTTAATTAAGTTTGGTAGTCCTCATTAATTAAAATAAAATTGTAGAAACAGAATGCGACAATCAGATGTAATTTAGGAAATATTTCAAATTAACCTATAACACATTGTA
>WYDF02098687.1:0-10693 GCA_009867245.2 Adranes taylori | reverse complement strand
TTAAAAAGAATTTAGTTAAATTGATTTAGCCGTTTTCAAGTGGACACGCTTACCAAACAGTTTTTCCCGAATTTTCTTCAATTTTGCGGGCAACTTTTCCAATTTTTCTCTCCGTAGAAACATTGTTCGGACTATTAGAAAGATGTAAAAGGAGAAATAGCCAAATATATCCAGCCGTTCTCAAGTGATGCGCTTACCAACAAACAACATTTCATTTTTATTATATAGATTTTCGCAATTTTTCCAATTTCTGGGCAATTTTTCTAATTTTTCTTAATACGAACAGAGTTTAAAAAAAATTAGCCAAATCAGCCATTCTCGAGTTTTGTGCTTCGAAACACATTTAGCCCTTTTACATTTATTATTCTTTTATTAATTTTTATTAGTTTAGTATCTTATTATGTGGCAAAACTAATAGATCATCAATAATCGTTATCGTATGTAAAACAAATTTAATTAGACGTGCATGTAAAATTAGACGTAATTAGGCGTGCATGTAAAATAAATTATTTTGTTGTTAATAAAGTATTTTAAAGGCAGTAGTATTTTATTATGATAATATTTTATTAGTTCTTGGGCGGTACTTGCTTTATTAAGATTAAATCTTAGTTTTAATCATGCAAGGTTCCATAAACCATTGTTTCATTGTCAATTTTATTAATGTATTAATTTACAAAACCGCATAAATTGCTTACCAATTTAAACTACCCCCGTAAATAAATCTTTACTCATTGCTCTACAGTTCTCGGGTAAGTTGAGTGTGTTTTAACAATAAATGATTTACTTCATTGCAACTAACTCAATTCCATGTCGTGCTTTTTAACGTGCCAATATGAATACATTAGCTCGCGACTATTCCAGTCCGGGTTAACCGAGTCTCTGTGTTAACCGAGCTTGTCATTGGAAGATAAAAAATAAAAATTAAGCTCTTAATAGCGCAACAATTACGGCAAGAAGCGATGTTTATTCGTTTTACAAGCAATACCGAGCTTTAGATGCCATATTTCTGGTAACTCGTAACTCCTCGCATTGTTAAACTTGGTTGTGTTAATTGTGTTGTCTGTTGTGCGTTTATTGATTTCTGTTTCGATATGAGCGGGAAACTGAAGACAGTTGTAGTTTTTCTTCAAGCGAAATTTAATGCAATAAAACGGTTGGACCATGGCGAGTCTATTAAAAAGGTGGCTATCGATTTCAGAGTTAAGGAATTGAGTGTTGGGGATTTTACACGTAACCGGAAAGAAATTGTAAACTTTCTAAACAAAAATGTGAGTGGAGGCAGTGGTTTCAGTCGAAAGACTTTGAAGAAGGGCGATTAGTCTGAAGCTTTTCTTCTGTGGTTTTCACAGCTTCGAGGAATGGGTTGTCCTTGAGTTCCACAAGAACTTTAAAAATGACGAGGAAACATTCACTGCAAACAATGGATGGCTGGACAGGTAGATTGGTGCAATGAAGATGTCCAGATGAAGAATACTGATGAGGAAATTATCGATATGGTTAATCGTGCTAATAACAGTGCAGAAGACGATGATATGGACGAGATAACGAGATATTACATTCCGATGAACTGAACTTGATCGAGAGCAACAAGGAGAGTGTACACCACATGACATACTCTATCTTCAGCGTTGGCGTAACATTACATCATTAAGAGAGACCCACCGAGGTTAATTCAGAAAACAATTAAAGACTTTTTTAAGAAATAATTTTATGTTTCTACTTGCTTACAGATCTGTAATTAACTTTATTTTATGTTTTTTCATACAATAAACCAATTTTGTATATTTATAAGAGTTTTTACTTAACCACCGTATTATCCGAGCTTATCTGTATCCGAAGTGAACTCGGTCGCAATTACCTCGGATAATCGTTAATTTACTGTACATTGAATTATCACTTTGTATGGCTGACTGAATTTATGGATTAGACCAGGGATCGGCAACCTGCGGCCCGCGGGCCGCATGCGGCCTTTTGCAACTTTTTGCGCGGCCCGCCAAAGCACTAATATTTACTCGTATATGATATAAAAGTACTATTTAAGTTACATTTGAATGTGCTGCCAGCATAAAAAATTTTATTTTGAAAATGGCCCGCCGTCTGAAAAAGGTTGCCGACCCCTGGATTAGACAATGAACTATCATAAATACGAATTGTGTTAGATTGCTTAAATAGTATATATGTATATATATATACAATAAGTCACTGTACTCACTTAACCGCTGATGATAATCTAATTCACCTCTACGTTCTTTTGCATCCGCTGCTGGTTTTTTTTTCGACATTTCGTTATATGCGATTGAAAATGGTACTTCTGCTGCCTGTTTCGTTACCAATTGCTTTGCCGCTTCAACATTTTGAACTTGCTTCTCGACTGGCTCTATATAGGACGTACAAAAAACTTTACTATTAAGGAAAAATTTATGAAACTTACGCGAAAGTGAATAGACGTACTATTTTTTTTAATCAGGGATCACCAAACGTTCTTATGAATTAAAATTTCGGAATCGAACATTTTTATGAATCCTATATCTTTCATATACGGTTCTAGGTGGCTATATTATATATAAAAGATAATAATAATTACTATCTTCTTGACGAGTTATTTCCCTTTCTTCAACGTCTTGACTTGCGTCAAATAAATTTTTAGTAGGCTTTTTCTGTAGCAATACATCCTTCGATAACTCGGAATACATATAAATTAGTTCATTTATAATCGCATCAAGAAGAAGTTGTATATCTTCCGGAGGTTCGCGACCATGATTCTTGATGTTCAGTATAAAAGTGTATGCCCAAGCTAATTGATTTATTCCTAAAAAAAAATATTTTTGAACGCCAAGAAAAGAATGTTAAATTAGCAATTTCAAATTTTACAAAATATTGCTTAACAATGTAAAAATAAAAATGATTTAGGTTTGTAGTATGGTAACTTACAAATAACCAAATGCCTATATTAGTTTTAGAATCAACGACCATCAGAGATCAGTCATATGGCCGTGACTACCCATCCTTACTATATGTTTTGATCTCGATTGGTTCAAAAGATGTCATATGTGAAGTAATTATACATGTACGCAAAATGGTGCTGCCTTCTTGATATCTGGTTAATCAAAATCCCATCAACGACAGAGCGCCAATCGATTGTTCGCCTCTTCACCAGCTTGTTCAAATAAAGATCGTCGGTATTCCTGTTCTATTTTTTCCTTATTGTGCCATACCGTAAATTTGGATCTCAATGTGAAGTAAGAGGTCAGAATGTGAAGTAATTATCCATGTACACAAAATGGTGTTTTCTACGAGAGATCTGGTTAACCAAAATCCCATCATTGGTCAAGGGCCAATTAAATCTTTGTCTCTTCACCAGTTTTCCTCTACGATATTGTAAGGAAGCAATTTGTCCTCATTCTGGTGTAGTTTTATGATACATAGTTTTGGCCGCTTGATACTTATTCAAATAATTTAGGATGACTAGATTTTGTGAAACGTTGTTATTATTTAAGCATATTGTGTGCTATATGAACTAGTTGCAAGAGAGGCAAATGTTAGTTAACACTTAGAGTTTCATTTAAACTTCAATTCATGAAATAAAGTATAATCTAAAAACATTTAAAACATCTTACTTAAGTTAGAATTATACCATGGTAATCGAAGAGCAGCGTTATTTCTTCCTTCGGATAAAAACAAGGCCGATGACGTCGACTATACAAATTATGTGTAGCAGAGGGGATCGTCGCTGACAGATGATTAGCAATAGATGAACAGCGTGCTGTTATCAGTAGGAATAGATTTGATTGTTAATCAATCAATAGTTAGTTGGTGAGCCGAACCGAATGACGCTGTGCGATAAGCGTATCGGCCCAACTTCAAGATGTTTTGTGTGCGTAAGCCTAATCCATGTCGATGGGGCGTATGGCACAGGGCTAAAAATGTGTCGTTAACGGAGCCTCTGGAGGACTGGTAATCTTCCACCGTAAGTTTCGGACTTGTGGCGGTCTTTCTCTTGACCCGCATTACTCGTGGGAACTGCATGAACATGAAGAAATCAAAAACACTCAAAAACAACAAGCAAGGAGCAGCATCAGCTGCAGACTTGCTTGTGCCATAAAGTGTTCTAGTACCGAGTGGACAGTGCGCGACATTGCCTGTGATATCTTCCCCCAAGAAGCGGAGGAATATGTACACTTGGCGGAACTGGCACACAAGTCTTCTGATTCTTCTAATGAAAATTTGGTCTCAGGGATTGACACAATCAGACTGAAGACCAAGTGTCTTTCTGGAGCCTAGAAGAAAAAACTGAAGCGAGATCAGAAAATGGCTGCTGGGACCTGGACCGACCAAAAGTCGAAGACAGGTCTCACGCAGCCGTAGTCTGAAACAGTGAGTTCGGGGGTTCGAGTTGGGGGAAAACACGCCTCCATTCGAACCCCAGTGATCTTGTAAGTACGAAGCAGCCTTCCAAAATGGCTAGGAGTGCAAAGCCGCAGACTAGATCTTTCAAGGATGCTGCTTTGGGCTTTAAGATGGCGGTGTTAAAGAAATGACACCCAGACGAGAACTTGAGTCAGGCACAAGCTGACCTGATGCACGGAAAATTAAGAAACGAAGTGATGAGGCGCCTCACGGAGCAATCTCCACCTCAATTCTGCCAAACCAAATTGGCAGCAGGGGTTCTTTGGAAGATCTGCGCAAATGAACCAGGTACTGGCTGTTGAAATAATTGTCGGTCTTGGGAAAATATGTGTGAGGGTGGAGTTGGTAGTTGTCAGCGCCAAGGACCTACCAAAAAGACCTAAGGTGATTACATTCATTCCTGGGAAAGAGTCAATGTCGGCAATTCAGGAGTCCATTGAATACCACAATCCTGGGTTTAAAGCAACAGACTGGATTGTCATGAGTAGGAAGATGTCTGAGAATAGTCAGACAATAGCCTTCTCTATTGACCAGGAATCCTTCAAGAAACTAGAGGCAAATAAATTATTAGCATTTTGGGGTCAAGGTTTACTTTTCAGGTCTTAAAAGCTGAGAAAGAACTAGTGGTGGAGGAACGGACTGAGCAGTCGAACTCCTAAGGATAAGAATTGTTCAGATGAACCTTCACCACAGTAGAGCCGCTATTGCGGCTCTTATAGAGAGCCATGTCAGAGATCTTGGGGATTCCGGGGAGAACTAGTTTATAGCAGATCCGCCGAAAATTCCAGAGAATGCATATATATTAACAAAAATATTAAATTTCTACTACGAACATACCTATGTTCTAGGGACTTAGCAGTAGTCAAAAACACAGGGAGTAGTGATCCGAATGAGTTTATGCTTGGATCAGCCTACCTATCTTACGACGAACCGAATTCTTCAAAAAGGAAATGCACAACTTGATAAGGAGCGCCAGAGGATCTGGATCTGAGCTAATCCTGGGCTGCGATGCCAACGCGCACCATACGAACAAAATAGGTGAGTTACTCTACAATTACAATTTATCTAATAAGAAAGATATAATGAATACAGGCAACAAACCTACCTTTGTCACAGCGCAAAGGCAGGAAGTTATTAATATTGCAATAAGGAAATCCGATCCAACCTGCTACAGGTGGATCAAGTCTGTGCTCGAGAGCAGAATCGTACATGTGGAACTTGCTAGGAAAACAATTTGTGCGAGGGTGCAGAGGAGCAGCCCACATGGTGGGGTTTTATCCTCGCCCTTGAGGTGCCTTGTAGTTGACGAGCTCTTGTAGAGTTTGGAACAGCAAGGCATTTACACCATTGGGTATGCGGATGACATTGTCATAATAACCCAAGGAGAATTCTATTCAATGCAAGGAGTACTTAACGTAGTTGAAAAACTGGACAACTAATAGGAGCTTGAACATTAGCCCTCAGAAAACTTCGGTTGTACCGTTTACCAGAAGTAGAAATCTAGACAGCGTAGGAAGTCTAGAACTTCATGAGACACAAATATCGCTGAAGGGGGCACTAAAGTACCTTCGAGTCATACTTGATTCCAAACTCACTTGGAACCTGCAAATTGATAGAATAATAGACAGAACGGACAACAAGATTACCAGGGATGAAATATTTCAAATGAAATCGGACTGTATATTTAGTCTACAATATACACAGGTGAGGTCATCATAGACTCAGGTTTGTGGCGAGGAGACGCTCCTATCTTTCCGGAATGTGCTCTACTTTGGTTTACAGGCGGTTCAAGGGATTCTTGAAATACGGGGGCAGGAATATACGGAGAACGACCGAAATGCAGAATGTCCTATCCTTTAGGCAGATTTGCTACAGATTTGTCCTATCCAGATTTGTCCTATCCTTTAAGCAGATTTGCTTTTAGGCAGAAGTACACCAAAAAACATAGTAAGTGAAAGTCAAGAGCTTAACAACGCCAGAAACGTTTTCGGACTAACGAATGAATGCATAAATGCACTGTACAGACTGGCTATGACCAATTCAGTTACACTGATATGGGCACCAGGGCACAGGGACATTGTAGGCAACGAGATAGCTGATTCAATAGCAAAGAAGGCATCTAGCACCATTCATTGGTCCGAAGCCGGATCTGGAAATACCAACTACTTCGATCAGAGAAGTTATAACTTCGATTCGAAACTGAACCAACCAAAAACCCATGGATTGCTGGCTAAAATCAGCAGAAAATCAACACAGTAAGCGCTTCATCGGAAAGCCACATAAGAACAAAACCTTAGATTTGCTAAGACTTAGCAGGAATAAAATCAAAATGACAATTGGTCTGTTAACAGGACACGCACCTTTAAGGGTACACATAAAAAAATCGCCCTTCGCACTGCCGAAGTAGAGTGTAGGTTACGTCCGGAGAAAGGCGAGACAACTCAGCATATCCTATCTGCGTGTGAAGTTTTGGCATCCGGAAGAAGAGACCTATTTGGAGCAAGGAAAGTTAAATCTAAATTCGTACAAAAATGCTCTCACCAGGAAATATTGAAACTGATAACGATCAGGGAAAGTACAATAAGTTGTTTGGCTGCAGTGCTATGGAGCGGTATTTCGCAGAGAGCCTTGGTGAAAATAATAAAATAATAAGCTTACCGCATGATGTTGTATAAGTATGAGTGAAGAACGCAGATCTGATTGGATATTAACCAATTATGGCCAAAAGCAATTAGTGAAATAGTGGAAAAGGTACGTAAGTGAGAATACATTACACTATAGCTGTTTACTAGAGAAGGGGAAAAGTATTGAGAGAAATTGATCGTAATATTGGTAGGAAATTAGCTAGCCAAAAAATGAATAAAAGCTAGTCAGAGCCAACAGAGAGTAAATTTGTTGGCTAAATACTGAACCTATGTCGGTCAGGATTTTGAAAATAAAATCATGAATTAAATTAAATTATAATTAATTCCAAATAAAATCATGGATGAAAATTAAGGTGTTTAAAAAGTATCGGCAATTAGATGTGATGCTACATAGTATTCGGTAATAATAAAATAATTTTTTTAAGTCTTTGAATAAAATAAAGTAAATCGGTTAGGATACAAGTTTATTTATTGAGAATAAGTTAAATAAATTAAAATTAATTAATAACGTAACTGTGTGTGATTATAAATGAAGTTTATGAGGTAGGATCAACGGAAACTATAAGTAGCATAATTTTATAAACAATTTGGTGACCAATTTGATGAGCAATGAACACCATTTTTATTAATCCATTCGCACGCATTAATCGAACACTTCATTATCTTGATGAGGCGTTAATTATTAATTTTGAATGCACGACGTATTATTTTATTTACATGTACTCATTTTTGCAAATCATTCTGAATACATTTCGTTAAGTTGATGCCTTTCTTTTATTTAATCATCCTTGACTAAGAAGTACGATTTGTGGTTGTAAGGGCTGCGCAGAATTTAGTTAAATATATGTCGATCAAGTAGGAGAGTATTAGCAACTCTACCAATAGCAAAATCTGGCTTTGTGGTTTTAAGACAACGGGAATCGAGCGATTATAACTTCATAACTTTATAGATTCTTTCTGTAGTAGATAAATTAAGATGAGTATTAAAGTGAAATGCATTTTCTGATTATTGTACTGATATGATTACATAAACCGATATGATTAATAAGAAAACAATAATGGGTGAACGAACACTCTATGTGGTGCATTAATATGTGTGAGATAATTATACTTGATTCGATCTACATTATTCATGGCGAAAACAATTAGCAAGATAGTGGTAAATGCATTTAAGCGGAATACATGAGATAAATGCAATTTACAATAAGCAAGGGAAAATGAGTATGAATTATCAATGTTTGAAATCTCACACAAGGTCACAGAGACTGAATTTTTGATAATACAGAGCAAGGCATGGGCAGGCCGGTTTAAATTTTGAGAATAAAGTATGAATTAATTCAGATTAAATTATAATTAATTTTAAGTAAAATCATGATTCAATTAAAGGTTTGAATTTAGTATCGGAAGTAAAATCAAATCGGAAGTAAATTAAATAATTATTTTGAGTATGAACTCTTCAATTAAATTAAATCGGCAAGCAACAAGTTTATAAATGAAATTAAAAAGGAATTTTTAAGGTAATTGTGCATAATTATAAAATAAGTCTGTGAGGATCTGTGAGGTCTACCATTAATTATCTAGACAAATTCATGATTACATCTGAAATGTACGCCCAGTGTTAGCAATGACAAAGTCTTATGTTATAGTTTGAATTACATTTGGAGACTCGGAGATTATAACTGCATAGAGTCTGCTCCATGAAAATTTAATCAGTCATAGAGAAATTAAAGTAAGTATTAAAGCGAATTGCATTTTTTTAAGTTTAGAACGATCCAATATCTGCAAGGTAAGAGGGGATCGCTGCGCTACCCTATACAAAAGATGCCCCTCTCGCCCATGTCAGGTTGGGGAGTAACACATTCTCCTAGAAATAACGTGACATATATGTTGGAACGCCGGGTAGAAATCTGTAAGATTTCCCGGAAATTCTGTTTTAAGGGACTGTCGTAAATTTCCGAATTTTTTTTTCTTAGGTGTGAATTTATAGTAAGTGGTCCACTCTTTAATAAATTCACATCGTTCGAACAGTATATTTTGGTAGCTTATTTTTGGTTAAAGAATTTTTATTTTGAAACAACAAGTGAGTTTGGTCGACATTTACAAAGTTCATCACTGATGGAAGCTACAACTACAATTATCCAAATTTAAACAAAGCGCTTAGAGACATTGTTGAATAAATGCCGTATATTGGCAACTGCAAATAAGATTAATATTAGAATTGTCTGGCAAATAAATATTACAAATAAAATTATTATTGCAGCTTGATAAATCCTAATACCAGCGGTGAGCCCATAGGAGAGGCTCAAATTATTTTCGCAATAGACTCAAACTTAAATATAATTAGATCCGGTAAATTGGACCTGAATATTTCTATTCTACCTTTACCTATGATATAAATTTTAGATAGGATGAGTATTTGCGCTCCGTAAATTATTTTGCTTAAATTTGACACTAACTTTTCACTTAATTGAATGTTTTCATACACGTGTTGTTTACAAATTTATTGGTATTGGCCATTAAAATTGGTATCGGCCATTAAAGTCGACAGGCGTGCTAACTAGCACTTCTTTGGCAAGTTGTGCATAGCAGTTTCAGATGGCCGATTCTAATTACCCGCCAAGAGGTGTTCCAAAAGGCTAATATGATCACCGTTCCGTGGAACGATATTTTTTCGGTATTTAGGAACAGGTATTGCATTTGATAGCTGTCATTTGAACGAAGGGCATTTACAAAGAGCGGCCGAAGGGCATTTCCGGTTGTCAAAATTTATAGTTTTATCACTAGATTTTTTGCGCGAAATTTTAATTTTTGTCGAGAGATGTCGCGTGAATTTTGAATTACTGATGGGTGACTAGCGCGAGGTGTCATTTGAATAAAAGCAATATGGCTAACTACCACGACATTTAAACGGGACGCGGCGAGGGCTGGCCTCAGCGTGCATTTCTGAAACATCAAATAACATAATTACTCAAAACAACATAATTACTTAGAATTTAGCAAAATTATTTGTCTGTTTTGAAAGGGAACACCAAGTTAGATTAAATTTATCAAATTCCGACCAGTAAACTACTTAGAATTTAGCAATATTTTTATCTATTTTGAAAGGAAACCATTTATCAAAATCCGTTGCGATTCAATGTCAAATTCAAATTATATATTCAAATTTTGAAAACAATAAATATGCATTATGTTATACTTTGGTTTTTATTTCTGTACCTGTACCTATAAGTCTTAGTTTGACTAAAATCAGATGAGTTATTAAAAGATACAAGTGCGTACTTACCTTCATCTGGGTTCATTGCAAATGTAGGTTTAATAACAATTTTTTTTTATTTGAAATCTTTTTTAAATCTAGTGAGAAGTGCATACTGGCCCGCCCCCTGGCCCGCACACAGGCCCTCTGGCCCGCGCACAGGCTCGCCCCCTCCGCGTCCCTTTTAAATTTCGCGCTAGTCAGCCATATTGCTTTTATCAAAGCTCGCGCTAGTCAGCCACCAGCTATTCAAAATTTTACACCACATATCGCTGACGAAACATTCAAATTTCCCTAAAAATCTACTTATAAATCCTGTAATTTTTTTCTGTCGTCATGTCGTCTGCCGTATTGATTTTTCAAATGACAGCTGTCAAACGCAATACCT
>WYDF02098666.1:0-10693 GCA_009867245.2 Adranes taylori | reverse complement strand
TATTCTAATTAATGAAGACTACCAAACTTAATTAAGAGAGATCAGTTTTTATGGTGATAACATGCATTTTAAAGCAATTAATTTCTTAATTTCTGGTTGTGACATTGCAACGATATCTATTCTCCCAATATGTTTAAGTTAAAGATTGTTTTAGCTATATAATGTGTTAATGGAATACTACTTATAATCTTAATATGTATCAAGCACAAACACTAGTGGAAATTTCAAATATTAAAATAATTTTTATTTTTAGTTTATGCATTTTTTGCATAAAACTAATAAGTATGACAAAAAACCCAACTGTATTTTGTAACTTTTTCAAAAATTTCTAATACCAGTATCTTGCTATTATGACTTAAAAAATATTGAAAACCGGTATTGTATTTTAGGTCCAGTATTGCAATGACTAACCACGACAAATAAAAAAAATTAGATTTAATTTTTTATGTCAATAAAATTTTAATTTCTGAATGAACAAATAGACTTTAAATTCTTCAGCATTTTTAAAGTAATTAAATTGTTAAAATATGATTGATCGGCTAGTCATCGTTGGAAGCATGTATGTTCGATCCTTAACGGATAAAAAATACAACTGATTTTTGTTAATTTTATTATTATCAAATTAAACATTTTTAGGTGATTGATATTTGACATCACAAAGAGACAGGGAAACATTTAAATAAACAAATAGATTTTCAGAACTAATTTATTAAAAAAATTCTAGAGTTTTCTAAAGGTAATTGAATCTTTTTGTGTATGACCACATTCAGTTATATTTGACTAGATTATTTTACTATATTCAGCAACTGTTTTTAGTTTAATTTAGTTTTTATATTTTGTTTTTCACTATCATTTAAGATTTATGTGGCTACAAAATCTTAAGCGATTGCGAGCAATGTAACTAAAAATCTCATTGCTTCTTAGATAGCTAACTCGATGAAACTTGCTTTATTGTAACGAATCTACAGTCTTTATATTATACTTAACAATAACAAAGTATACGTGATATTTAACTAAATAAATGAAAAGTGTATAGTGTGCCTTTTGACACACCTATGCATTTTGCGTCATTTCATTAGAACAATTTTAGTACTAGATATTTAAAAGTCAACGCACTTGAACTAGAAGCTTATGCATTTAGCGCTTGCATGCTATTAAGATATGTCACATTATTAATCGTATCAACTATAAACAAGATTTTGTTTTCGATAGCTCATGTAAATACACATTTATTATAATACGAATTGACATTGAAATGATGATATGAACGTACTATATGTTTTCAGTAAAATATCTATGTACTGACGCTAATTTGTTTTTCTAAATATCTTTTGGTATTGAATTTAATGATATATTTTTTAAAATGAAATCTTGAACAATAGAAAATAATAGATGCCTTCTGATACCTTCGTACTTGATCCTGTTCGAATAAGAGCGGTTTTCTTTATTATATGAGATATAGGACCAAATACATAGAATTGTATTCACCTTTTCTTTATGATCTTTACCATATTGATTATCTGCTTGTTACATGATGCTGTTTAGAGCATTCTTTTATTGAAAAGAACTATCTTAACAAACATATAATTTACATCTTTATTAAAGGAAAACAGAAAATGAAAATTGTGAATTTAAATGTGAATGGACCCAGACTTTTGCGTTTGTAAAAAACTTAAATGGTGTTCCGACTTGTTTTATTTGTAACGAACATATGTCACATAATAAGAAGTCAAATTTGGAGAGGCATTTTACAACTAAGCACGCGCCATTTAACAGAAAACATCCTGTAGGTGATTCGAGAAAAATAAAACAATTGAAAAACTTCAACTATTATTTAACTCTTGGATACATTCAGTCCAGCATGTTAATCTCGCAAGTTTTATTGTAAGTGAAGAAATTGCTACAAGAGGAAAACCTTACACAGATGATGAATGTACGATATAAAACGTTGTTTTTTAAATGCATGTAAAGAACTAAGGTATTTCGAGACTTTAAGAACAAAGAGGCAAATTCTACAAAAAACTAAAGACTTGCCATTGTCTGCAAAACTAGTGAAACATATGACGGATGAAATGTCTTCGAATATAACCAACCCACAAATCGAACATCTTAAATTGGTTTCTGCTTTATCAATAGCAGTAGTTGAATCTGGTGACATAAATGACACAGCGCAAGTTTCACTTTTTGTACGATTTATTTAATCTATGACTCCTAAAGAAGAACTTTTAGAGTTATTGTCACTCAAAGGCCAAACACGTGGAGAAAATATTTCAAATGTTGTTATTGCATGCATGAAACAATATCATATTTCATTGGATAAAATTGTATCAATTTGTACAGGCAGAGCAAGAAGTATGACCGGTCTGAATAAAGGCTCTGAATCTGTTATGAAGGAGAAAATTAATCATGAGATTCTTGTTTACCATTGCATAATTCATCAAGAAGCCTTTGTATACACGCATTTCCACAAAAAATGTGCAAAGTCATGGTACTAGTAATTAAGATTATTAACATTGATTAGTTATATTGTTATTTATAGATTATTAACATTGTTATAGCTAAAGCTTTTAAACACCGTCAGTTTAAAAGTTTTTTAACAGAAATTGGGAAACGTTTTGAAACGTTTCGCTACCTTATTAACAGAATTCAAATGTTTCTTCTTGAAAAGGGTGTTCACTATTCAAAATTAACGAACGAACAATGGATCCAAAAATTTTATATGATGGTAGACGTAACCTCTTATTTAACTAAACTTAATCATAAATTGCAGGGTCAAGGAAATACAATATTTTCGATGTTCCAAGAAATTGCTTGTTTTGAACAGAAATTATCACTTTTTTACTTTTTTAAGGAAGATGTACAACACAAAACATTCAAACATTTTCCAAGTCTACTAAAAGGTCAGGAAGACGATAATTTATTAATTCATATGTGCTACTTCAAAAAAATTATTTCAAACTGGAGAGAGGGTTTTAAAGATATATTTCAAGAATTTAGTAATTGTTAAACGACGTTTGCGTTTATTAAAAATCCTTTGGATTCTAGCGTAACAAAATTAAATTTTTCTCCATTCAATACCGATATTGAAACGTTTGAAATCCAATTGGTAGATGTAAAAAACATGGAAATATGGAGATATAAACACCTTAATGTGGCATTGCAAAAATGGGAAAAAAAGGAAATGTGAATTTATTTCACAGCACCAATGGCCTGCTTTGAAAGACCTGTAAAAAGAAGATGTGAAGAGTTTTAACACTTGGAATAAGTATTCTTGACTCATATCATCAGTTAAAAACCCAGCATTTGCTATTCTTTCTCTGTTCGGTTCTACATATTTCTGAGAGCAATCTTTTTCACGTTTGAACCTTATCAAAAATAAATTGAGATTTCGTCTTATGGATGAAGAGTTGGAATCGTACCTGAAATTAAGAACAATGACTTACAAACCTGATTTATTACAAAGGAAATGCAAGCCCATTATTCATATCAAATTATTATTAAGCAAAATATTTAGTTTTGTGTGACAAGTCGTATTTAATGTTTCTTATACAAGGTTTATCAATAAATATGATTTTTATTAAGTACGAGATATTTATTTTACTCAGTTTGCTCAGTTGTCACGAATATTTTTTTCACAAATAGCTCTCTTTCAAGAAACTAGGAACGGAACAGAATTCTCAATCGTATTTTTTTATCATCACTATTCTCTTTAATATTTTTGTTATCTTGTATTTTTGATAATTTGGCTCCTGTCATTTGAAAATTTGCTGATCACTGGTGTAGTCTAATCGCTGTTGCCGAGGTAATAACGGAAGAGGCGTCGGTGATGGTCTTCTCGGCTATAAGCATCCTTTGCCCTGAGTGGTTGGTGGAGCCATGTCACCTGGAAATGTGCGACGGAAGTGGCGAACCGAGGCGTGATGGGTGACTCTTCTCACTGTTTTACTGGCGTCGTTGAAGTATGCACATACACCAGCATGCGTGGAATATGCGGACAGCGTAGCTTGATGAGTCTCTTGTGTTTTATCTGTGTCATCTTCATTGGCTTGGTGCGCTTGACAATTGGTCTCTCTCAGTCTCTTCCTTTGACGTTGATCTTCTCGGTTCCGCCTTGAAGACGTATTCGGCAGGAAAGGATTATGAAATATTTATACGAGTCGAACATAAGAGGACGAAAGATTCAGCCAACATAACAATAATGTACTTGAGCCCCTATATATATATATATACATAACTAACCACTGACTTGGTTTACTAGTTCAAAATAAAGGAGATATGTAAATTACTATTGGCGCTTACTTAGAGTAAACCAAATTTAAGTGAATTAGTTCGCAGTGCAAGAAATATACCTAATCATTTAAAGAGAATTATGCCAGTTGGAATGTTTGAACTTGCTCGCTCAGAAACGACAAATACAAGACCCAAAATGCGTTAGGTTAAGGCTGGATTGAGTAGCTCTTTTTATATAAAATAAACTGGCAGGAACACACTTTTGGTGTGTCACCGGTTGGCAGTGGAATTTGGCGCAACTCGATGGCTCGATGGGCGTGAGTTGAGAGAAATTTCTGCTAAAAATCTTAGAAAGTCTAGAATTACGACCAATTGGAAAGCATCTTAGATCCGTTGAAATTTCTAAAAATTAATATAGCATTGCTTTTCTGTCGAAAATCTACGAAAACATAGGTTGTTCAGCTAATCAAAGTTCAGTGTAAGAAAATTGTTAGAGAGTTATCCCCTTTAAATGTAGAGACAGCCAATGAGAATAAATTATATATAAGTTGACAGTTTTTACGAAAGTAATTCCGCGAAAGTGAAAACAACTATATATGCATCTATGTATCATGTTACCGTTTTCTCGTGCCATGTCGTATTGCTTCCCGCAAATATGATATTTGTGTTCGCGTCTTAAGTTGTTCCCACTGCACTGGTATTAAACATTTACGTCTTTCACTCGTTCATTAAATCTTATTTAGCAAATTTATATATTGTAACTGAATTGAATTAATTTTGATTAATCAATTTATATTATATTAGAGGATTACGTATTGCCTTAAAAGTAATTGAATTGACTTACATGGGATATGTTATCCGATATCATATATTAACATTTCTTAACTTATATTACTGCATATGCTATGGACTAAGAATATTGCTCCTATCCATGTACTAAAATGATAGTCAGAAAACTGTTTTCGTACCGGTCCAAAGCGTGTCTGGACGCTCCATGAAATAATCAGATAACTATGAAAAAACTAGACCGAACACTTGTTTATATATACACATGCGTTAGTTAGCACATGAACGATTTGTTACTCTTTCCGAACAAACCTTACGTATATTATTTGGTAAAATTTCTGACGATGTTTATGGTCTAACTATTTCAGGTTACTAGAAATTTAAAGTTACGATTTTATGTTACAAGTCTAGCAATTTAATATTCAATCAGCTCAATATTTAATTTGCTGAGTTTTTGATGAATTTAACATTTGATAAGTGTAAAAATGCGCAAGTGTGCAGCCGTCGTAGTTGGCTGTATTTAGCTTTTAATTTTTACCCTTATTTATTAAACTATTCGACAACATTAAACATTTTGTATAATATTGATATAAATTATGTCCAATAATAATTTAATAAATAATAACTATCGGTCTAATGGACAAAATAGATTTATAATGATTCTAAATTATAAACTTCTGTGACGTTTCGCTAGCACTTGCTTCTTCAGACTAAAAATATAAAATTTGAAAGTTTGTAGATGGAATTTAAAGATAATTTGGAAATGTTAAACTGAAAATAGGATATTTTAAATAAAGATAAGAATTTTTATCTTGGATTATAGTTAAAATATTCGAAAATTTAATAACATTTTATGAAAATCTATTGCAATCCATAAATTCCAAAAATTAGATATATAGAGTCATTTTCGACAATAAACTGAATATTGTACAAAAATGTAAATTGGACTTCGAAATAAAATAATTTAAATAAAATTGATTCATTGATATAAATTATAGTATTATTTAATCTTACAATTAAATACCAATTCTTTGTTATAAATTTTCTCAAATAATAATTTTATTTATCAATCACTCAAACGTTCTTAACAACAATTTTATACACTCAATTTAAATTTGTTGAATTTATATTATTTATGAAATATTATTTTTTATTTAAATCATTTTATTCCAAAGTCTAATTTATATTTCTGGCCGTTATTTAGTTTACTGTTGAAGATGACATATTTTTCGAACACATGGATTACAATATTTTCATAAAATGTTATTCAATTCAATTTAATGTTATTGAATTTAATTCAATTAGTTTTATTTTTTTAATATAGCATTTACAGTTTAAAATTTCCAAATTATCTTTAAATTCCAACTAGAATCATGAAAAATTGTTGTATGTTATTTTTAGTCTTAAGAAGCTAGAATTGCTAACGAAACGTCGTTAGAAGATTATTATTTCGAATAATAATAAATGTAGTTTGGCCATTAAACCAATATTTATTATTTATTAAACATTTTGTATATCCAAATATTTATTTAGATGCCATTTTTATAGAAAAGTGAGAGACGGATTTAGAAGAGTTAATTCCCATTCCAGTTCAACGCCCATTCTAGTCAAACTCCATGCCATTGTTACAGATTAAGTAGAAAAACTAATTCTATATCAGTTTTCATTTTCCGTAAACGTTATACAAATTAGAAAAACAACGTTGTTTCGAAAAGTTAGTTTAGAAATTAGAAAAGTAGAATGGCAACGTTGTTAATAAAAAGTTGATCGTCATCTAAGTTTTATGATAAAAACTTTAAAAACAAGTCTTTTTGATCTCAAATTATAACTTTTTTAAATATGGTAGATTTGTGTTTCTTAAGGTTAATGAGGTGTATTTTAAAAATTTATAACTCGACAATGAAAACGCCACTGAGTTCGATTTTTCGCTTTTCAGACAAAATAATGTCCAACGTTTTATCTAAACGTTGCCAGTCTTCATTATCACTGTTTTGGTCGTGTTAGAAAGGATGGGATGAAAAAACAATGTAATTAGGGAATAGTCGACGGCAAATGAATACGCAGGGTTTCCGACTCATTGTGCAATTTACTGACCAAGTATGTGGCCAGTTTAACGTATCAACAGGCGGGGCAATATGAAAAACAGAAGACGGGATATCTTAGACTGATGTTATTGCCAGCGTTGCATATTAAATCACAGCGTATAAAAAGGATTTTTGATATGTACTTCATTATACTATATATAATTCAGTATGTTTTTATTTGTGCTGTGAATTCTGTTTCCACACTCAGAATGCAATGGACTTTCCGTAAAGATACCAAGATAATGTACTGTTCTCGTGCCATTTAAAACACAACAAAATCTATTCTTTATAGTGACAAGGAAAAAGAAAATATAGTTGTATTTACTCATTTTAATTAATTGGTTGTGCACTATATTATATTTTATTGTGTGCATCGATCGTTGCTACAATTAATTAAAATTAGCTTTTTAATATTAATCAAACAGATACTAGGAAATTATCATTTTTGATGTAATGTTTCTAGCAAGTAATGTTTTAAAGATTAACATTTTCTAATAAATTATATTAAATTCGTGAAGACTATCAATACTTTCTAGTTTTTACTAAATATGTGTCAGCAAAATTCATTTCAATTAAAATTTCGTAAAAATAATTCAATTTACGAATAAAAAAATTCTAAGCTATATAAAAACGAACCAATGAATTTCTACTAAAATATCACTAATAATTTTGTTTCGTATTTTTAATTTAATTAAAAGTAAATTATTTGAATAATAAATATGTATTTTATTACATTTTATTTACAATAACATATGTACATCACTAACAAATACTTCTATTGTTTATATAATCATCATTTCCAAATGTTCACTATTCATTTTAGAATTCAAAAATAGTAATTTTCAATTTTATGAAAGACTCACTTGAACAACACTAAACGCAATTAGCACATTAGTGTTTAGGGTAATCTAAACAACATTAGTTTAATTTATAAATTGCCTACCCATGAATCCCATATTTGCCGTCGGCGCGGACAGCTTCGCCTGACCGCTTTGCCGCGATCGAAGACAGCTCTTGACTCTCATTTTCCCTGTATTTGCCTACGACCTAGGCAGATCCGCTGTTCGATTTGGTATGGCCTACGACCCCTCTTGACTCTTTATTCGGCTAATTTCTAAAAGACACTGCCTTGATGTTTTGAATTCGTCCGCTTTGGCTCGTCTGTTGCCATTTTTGACTTCATTTTTCCCCACTACCGCTTTTGAGTCACCTGTTCTTCGTGTCCGCTTTGCGTAAAATTGAGGTTCCTGGGTCTTCCCCAAGTTGAGGTCCCTGGACACTTGTTCTCCAAGTTTTATTTTCTCAACTTTCATAGGAAACGAGATATTTAATGTAGTACAATAGCCGGTCTCAAGAAAATCGATCGCAATCTTTACAAAACCGTCTATATATGTTAAATTGTAATTTAAGAACAAAATGTTTCAAGTAAAATTGAACGAGCTTTTGGTAGCCTATCTAAAAAAGTTTGTTCAAGTGTCCTATCTTTTATAGTTCTTGAAATTTATCAACATATTGTAAAATTTTAAATGTGGCAACGTCGCGTTCTGTAGCACTTGCATGGATCGCACTACTTTCATTCGACGTACAGTACAAGATACTACATACGCTCAAAATTTCAATCTTCTAATTTTAAAACTAATTTTCTAATTTTGAACCCCTCCCAAATAATCAATTTGAAAATTATAATATACGTAACCCCTCAGATGAACACATCTATAAATCACTTTCTTTCAAATACCTTATGGCCTTTCTAAAATATAGAAATATATATTTCCTAAGCCAAAATTATTAACATTGTTATGTAAAGAGTGATGCCCACTGAAAATGTAGATCGCTAGGTTAACTCAAAAAATTTATAAACTTGAAATATGAAGTATCGAAATTTAAGGAAAAGTCAACAGTGTTATTCTTTGCACCAGCCCTTTGTACCTCGTCTATTTCTAGACCTCCAAAAGTCGATATACTTGAGGCTGCCACTTGATATATCTACTTTTCAGTCTCTTATGGCATACGCTCAACATTGCTTCTCAGGATTGCTGGATGGTTGTGAAAAACAATTTGAATGATTTGTCTGAAAAATGATGACGCACCGACCGATATCAGATTTTTATATATCTCGTGTTCCCGGATTCCCGTGTTTCCGTGTAAACGTGTTATTGTCTTCCCCTGTTCAAAAACCATTCACGTGTTATTACTAATATATGGTCTAAGTACGTGTTCCTGAATTTCCGTGTTCCCGTATTCCAGCATTGCCTTGTTATGACAAATATATGAATATTGCCTGAATGTGGTCTGAATATATGTTCCCATATTTCCGTTTTCCCAGATTTGTATATTTATAAACCATCCCCGTGTTATGACGAATATATGGTGCGAATTTGGTCGCTGCATCTCTAATGGTCTGTCTGGAAAAGGAGGACGCACACAAAACGGAGTTAGATTTTTATATATAAGATTGATGTAATGTAAAACTATTGTACACTTAATAAAGGTGATGTAACTTTATATAAAAGTTAAAATGTTTTTTTTGTATACAAAAACCAAAGTCTGATTGTTGATCAAATTTATCTACATACTGAAAGGGGAAATGGAGATATTGAAACACGTCACGACGGCCAATATGACCACAAACAGAATATCTTTTTAAAATTAGATATTATTTATATTAATGTTTTGCAAAGCTACGCTTCTCAAGCCAGGCATAATTCGATTTATTTCAGAAGCGATCAGCGTTTACAACCTTGCAGTTAGAGCCGTACTAGGCACCGCAAAGATATTGCACTTTTTAGGCTCAGACTAAATAATCCTTAAAAGATAAAAAATTTATGTTTTGAATTTCTTTAATAATTCCTCAATTATAATTTCTCAAAGTATTGCAAATCATTTTCAGGCACACAATGCTCAACATTTGGTAACATATTTGAATTTAGTACAATTTGTAACTGCCCCTTAATGTCATAAAATGATCACAATCAATGTTTAACACACACTAACAGCTATCTGCACTAAGCTTGTAGTACTTACATCACTTACTCTGGATTATTTTAGATTTTTCAATTTTGTATGCTTTAAATTTTCTATACGAAAATTGAAATATTTTGCATATCAAGAAGCTATTTCCTTAATGTAAATTATGTTTAGAATATAAATATTACAAAATAGCGTACGTATAAAGCCGCATAGCTATGCTTCAGAAGAAGATACATGAACATCCTTTAAAAGTAAACCACATATTGTTATGTAAATGTTTTAACATCGTTTAGAGAAATTTTGTCACAAATCAGATTTTTTAGAAGAAAAATGAAAAAGAAACAAATTGAAATTATTTTGCATATATTTTAGCTCTTTACATAGCTTTGTACAGTAATATTTCAGAATATTCAATACAGTGCTATTCAATCAAGATGGAACAGGGCAATATCACAAAAAAATCAGGAATATAATTGTTTAGACCCATTTTATTTCTCAAGTTTTTTATGTTACATTTAATTATAAGATCCCAAGTACATTTAAAAATATTTAGTTTATTTTAATACACGTAGTAATTATCACAGCTAGCAAAATTAAAACAATTGTTTTTGCTTCATATCAAA
>WYDF02098655.1:0-10693 GCA_009867245.2 Adranes taylori | reverse complement strand
TCGTAGAATGGAGGCCACGACAGGAGGCATACCGCAGTAGAGGTAGACCGCCAGCTAGGTGGTCAGACGACATAAAGTGAATCCAAACAAACTGGATAAGCACTGCACAAGATAGATCTAGATGGAAAAATTTACGGGAGGCCTATGTCCAAAGTGGACGCACATGGCTGTATGATGATGATGATGATGATGAAGGCATTCTCAACGACCATTCTTGTCGACGATAATTTAAAATTAAATTCACGTTGGTCTCTCGTTAAATAACCATTATCTTTACTTACCAGTCACGGGAGAATTGGATACGCAGTATGTCCAATAATAAATTTATCGCCGATTTCTAATTCCGCATTCTGTAATTTCTTAGAGTACGGATTTTCGAAGCCCATGTGCATCATGCAAACAACCGGCTTCACCACAAAAAACATCAACAAATTTTTTTCGGTGGTCTACAACACCCTGTAAAATTATCGAGTGAAACTCTTTCCATTTGCAATAATATTCTTGATTCTCTTTAGGTTTAGGAATTTTAATGTGGGATCCATCAATTGCCCCTACAATACCATCTATATTTTGTTTCCTGCGAAAACCTCTCACAATCTCTTCTCTTGTGTCCTCTGCTGGCCATTGAATAAATTGGGGACTTATTTTTACAAAGAAATTTGTTAATTGAATATTACATATATGCTAGTTTTGGTCCTATTGAATCTATCAGACATTTGCCTATATGTCTCTGTGTTTGCCAGATACCACAAATAAAGTATATGTTGCTTCTTTTGGACTAACTTTTTCCCAGCCTGATGTTAAAATAGATATAGTATTAACTGCATCTAACAATCTAAAATTAAATACATCATAAAATGGTACTTCTAAACGTGCATATTTAATTATACCTATTACACGATGTACTGTATGTTTTTGTAAACGAAAGTGACTACTGAATTCCTTTTCGCTATAGCTACCTACTATATCAATATAATTTTGTATGTGAACTGCCTTTTCGCGTTCCACATCTGACGAGTCCGTTGCATCAACTGAGCTAGAACTCTCTGACAAATCAAATAGCTCGTCATCGCTTGAAAAAAGTTCTTGAAACATATTGTCAATAAAATCGTCCATGCTGTTTGAACTTGAATAAAACGTTAGGTTAGACTTCAGCTGATGTAGCTAACCGTTTTTTTCAAACTATCCAGATCAGTTAGAGATCAGATCAGATTACTTACAGAGCAGATCAGTTCAGTTAAACGTGACAAAAACACGACAATAGTGAGCAGTTCGAGTACAATTTAATTTTAAAGTAACGATAATCAGAAAGAAAATATGGACTTAAAATTGTAATCATTTTCGAGCAATGGTTCTGTTTTATTTTCGAGTGTTTGGATGCCACGACCCAGCATCAAGAACAACTGTGTTTCGGTGGTATCAAGAATCTAATTTTGGTCGGAGCAGTTTTAGTGATAAATTTCGTGAAGGTCGAAACAACCTCAAAAACTACAGAAAACATTAATGCTGTAAGAAAAAGGATAATGGTAGATCGTCATGAGAGATATAGGGAAATTAAGACTTGTTTAGGCATTGATATGAAACAGATTGATCAAATTTTGCATGATCACTTCGATGTAAGAAAAATATGTTCTCGATGGATACCGCATAATTTAACTCTAGGTCAAAAACAGACTCGAGTCAATGGTGCAAAGAAATACTCAGACGATTCAACTTAGGTACATCAAATTTGGTCTACATCGTTAGTGGTGATGAAAGTTGGATATATTCTTCTGAACCTGAAACAAAACAACAATCCACTGTTTGGGTCTTTCAAGATGAAGCCAATCCAACAAAAGTTCCAACTAGAAGTCGGAGCGTTTCAAGAAAATGATTGCTTGTTTGTATCTTGATTGCTTTTTTGCATGATTGCTTGTTTGAAATGCTTATTTTGTATCGAAAAATAAGCATGTCGCTACCATCCCTTTAGAAAATCGCAGAACAGTGAATGCTGAATGGTATCAACTGTTTGCTTACCAGAAGTTATCTCTGAAACGAATGAAAGACGTCGCATGATTATGCACCACGACAATACAAGCTCCCACACAGCGCAACGACCAATTGCTTATTTAACCGCACAATAGGTGGAATTACTTATCCATCCTCCATACAGCGCTGCTGTTAAGTCGAAACGACTTTTATACATTTCGAAAAATCAATTGCGTGCTCAACGTTTTTCAGGTGCAGTTGTAAGCGTTTAAAAATGTCGTGATGAGCGTGCCATCTTAGGAGTGGAATAAATGTTATGACAACTGGTTTATTCGCATGCAATATTGCGTAGATTGTCAGGGGGAATATTTTGAAAAGCACAAATAAAGCATTTTTTTAAATTCTAATATTTTGTTTGCGTCTATTTTGTTTACGAAATTAAAGCATCAGCCCTCGTAATAACATTTCTTCATTATAGTTTGGTTTTCATCCATTTTTAATAAATATATAATTTTTTGATTTGCTGCGGAAATTGGATGTTTTTAATAAAATTATAATTTATAGCAAGCTTTATAAATTATAATTTAATCAATCAAAAACGACATCATTCAAAAAAATAACGTTACAACTATATAATTCATAACAAAAAGATTAAGAAATAAATTTAAATGGTACATAAGCTTGACGAAGTTAATATATTTAATGAAAGCTTGCTATAAATTCTAATTTTATTAAAAACATCCAATTTCCGTACCAAAACAAAAAATTATATACATTTTTTCAGAAATCAGTAAATATTTTACGCATTTCGTATTGTGTAAAAAGCAACCTGGATTCTAAAAACTCACCCCATCTGTCTGAATTTGCCGCCTCAAATTATACCAAGATTTATCGCTTTGTGGATCCACACTGACGACAACATGATGCACAGTTTCCGGTACAGCATCTTCACCTTTTAAATCGACCCATGTAGGGAAATACATCAATTTTTCCTATATTAATAACAGAGTAATTAGGAATTTCTGATTACGTTATATGAAAATTAAACTTACAGCCATTTTTTTAACTTCAAAAGCATGCAACGTTGCACTACAAACGATCATTTGTAAACGTCTGCCATCGGCAGTTAATTTCGGCATCTGACGATGTAAACGTTCAATTAAATCAGTATAACCTTGTTTCAATAGTCCGTCAGCCTCATCCAAGACGAAGAAACGACAATTTGCTAAAGATACGTAACCTAAAGTTTTTTAAATAGAAATTAAAAATGGAACCCTCGTGGCAGCTGTTTCGACGCATACAATAAATGGAACGAAAGGATTAGAATTAATGTAAATTTAAGATATTTCTTACTGAAAAATAATTCAGTTATAATTTCAAAAGAATTAATTGCTTGAAATTTGTTGGGAATTCGTTTAACATAAAATCTGAACTCAATGGAAGAACTGGTGTAAAATTCAACTCGATAATAACATTTGCTGTCACAATTTTAATTAACATATGAAATGATAGGTGGACAATACAGAATTGTTAGTAAAGACTTTTATAACGTTTTTAAAAATAATGAAAACCGGTTATAGAACCAAATAGTTACTAAACTTATGACATGTTTGATAGATTTATAAAAAGGCAAAGAGATTCGCCTGACGCATATTCCACAATTTTTTTAAGCAACTTAGTAAAGACTCATTCTGACGAAGTGACGAAGACTCAAAGTTTCCACATATGTGGAAAATTTGCATGGTTTCCATACTTTTATGGATTTGATTTCATATTTCCTTATGGTTCGGTAGTTTTACATTTCCTCATATTTTCCTTTTTTTGAATCATACACTGAATTAATCTCTCTATGGCGCTTGATCAGTTTGTCGTACAGTATCTTTCGAAATTTCATATTTTTAGGACTGTTGCACTGTATGTCTGTCGACACAATGTAATCCTAATCCCAATCCAAACATAGCACTATTGACCAGACCCAATCCGAAATAACGATGCAAAGCGAAAGATAAAAAGAAAACGTGTAGATCCAGTACAAGAAAAATTGCTGTGAAAAAGGTGATGTGAAAAAGAGTAGGAACATTGTAGGATCTGGAACAATTGATCAATATTCAAGGAGTTAACCGGACATTCGAAGAAAATGCGGCGAAGCCTCCGAATTGCCCACGAACACAGAAAGGATCCTCTAAAGATTCCAATTGTCAATAGGTGAGCAGAACATAGGGAATGCCCCGTTATTAATCTATTAATGGTAGATATTGTCGCGAAGCAATTTGTCCTCGCTCTATTTTAGTTGGATGATAGAAAGTTTGTACGTTTGATACTTATAAATTATGTATATAATTCAGGATGGATAGACCTTGTGAAAGGTTATTATCATTTAAGCATGCTGTATGGTATTTGTAAGAAAGGGAAAGGGTAGTTAACATTTAGAGTTTCATTCAAACTTCTGTTCATGAAATAAAAGATAATTTAAAAACATGTAAAACTTCTTACTCACATGTTGGAAGAACTAGAATTTCATTATGGGAATCAAAGATCAGGATCACTTTTACCGACGAAACTAATCGCTTTTATGTTGTTGATTTTACAAATTATCGGAAGAAATGAGCTAGGCAGAGGGCGTCGTTTAGAGAAAGTCGGTGGACGGCTTACGACGATGAACCGAGTGTATGGTGCGTTAAAGTCATCGGTAAAAGCGAGAAATCGATGTTGATTGGAGGTGGGAAGTGAAAGAGTGCCGTGTGAAATTGTAAGTGCGCCAGTAAAAGAATCCAGTCTTAATTGACTGTAAAAATCTATTACAACCGACGACAGTGAGTAAAAGCGTACAGTATGGAACTGTTCGTGTGATCTTAAAAGAATGCAATCCTAATTGATTAGAGACAATGATGGTCGCAAGTACTTAGTAAAATCTGGTGAGAGGTAATCGAGTGGAATACATTAGTTAAATGTAATTTACCGTAAGAAGTAGTACGGATAATCCATGTCTCAAGCGAATTCCATACACAAGCGAATTTTTGCATTAACTAGGCATTAGCTATGCCACTCTAATTTCTAAACATAAAATCCATGAATTAATTTAGATTAAATTTATAATTAATTCCAAATAAAATAATGATTAAATTAAATTGTCGAATTTAGTGGTAAACAGTCATCGGGAATAAATGAAATAATTATTTTAAAAATGAAGTCGTCAACTAGATTAAATTAAATCGGAAGCCACACGTTTAATAATTAACATAAATACAAATAAATTAGAAAGGAATGATTTAAGGTAACTGTGCATAAGTATAAAATAAGTTTGCATAAGTATAAAAGTATAAGTATAAAAAACTGTGCATAAGTATAAAATAAGTTTGTGAAAAACCACAACAGAACCGTAAGAAAATTTTATTAATAATTATTTGAGTGATCAAATCTACTGAGTAGTGTCACTAGTGTGATCTAGTGTGATCAATCAGTAAAGTTCTCGTAACCCTACCAATGGCTAAGTCCAATGTTCCATTCGTTTAGTGGGGATGAATAGGGGATTATAATTCACATATTGACTCATTAAATCTATAACTTCATTCTGAAGAAAATAAGCTATTAAAACAAAGAGCATTTGTCTACAATTAATAATCGATCTAAGTACCTAATAAGTGAGAGTGGGACAGCTGCACTAACCCACACAAAGATTCCGTTCTCACCAATGTCACGTTGGAGAGTAACCCTCTCCGCCAAAAATAGAACGCGACAAGATTTTAAATCTAGATGTTATACCTAATATTGACAACCAGGGTTTTCTATTAGTAACAGGATTAATTGAACATAATCTTTTCCCTACTAAAATAGACGGATCCGATCCGACCATCGTATTTGTCATTCTGAGAACACATTATTCTTAACAGATGAATATAGAAAGAGATGATCAATTATGAAGAGTGAGATTTCTCAAATGACCCGATTTGGTCTACATTCTTATTTCCATGGATTCCAGGAATCCAACATAATTTGATGCTAATATTATTGTAAAAAAGCCTTTCTTTAATATTTAACAATAGCTTTGAGGAATAGTTAGATCGGCAACATCCTATAGAATTGATAACACTACGAGCATCAGAGAAACTTTGCTGCTTGTTTGAGAATACATGTACAAATACACAAAAAAATTTAGATATTTATATAATACATGAAGAGAATTCTCATAATACATGGTGAAGATTTTAGAGAGTACCGCTGCATACGAAATGTTAAAAAAGCGGAAACTGGTGAAGTTATTTAATGGATATACCTTTTTGAAGGCCAGAATAAGAGGGGAAGGTAGATTTCCCCGTTGGTCGATACTTCCTTTCTCAACGCAGCAATTAAAATTTGAATCTTAAACTGTCAAATATGGTATTGCAAAAATAACTATCCTTTTTCGATCGCTAGATCCTAGATGCATCTGATAGGAGACCGTTTTTGTGACGTTCAGGTTCAAACTTCAGCAGTTAAGTGGCACTAAGTATTTATCCATGACCCACTAAGAGTTCGCCTCTCGTTTATATGACCGGTTCATGGCACAGCTGTTTTGGTCCAGAGAGTTGTTACATCTATACTTTGGTGCCATCTATGAGGTACTTGTTAAGCCAGCCATAGATATGCGAAGCGGATATTAATCTAAGTTGGCCATAATTTCACAAATTAAGAATCAAGTATAACATACATAACTGCATAAATATGCAAATAAATGCATACATATGCTTCCCAAGCCTTATGTACAAAGACTCTGTAAATGAGCAAATTTGAGTGGGATTTTTTCAATTGAATGTACATATAATCCCATTCGACAGAACTGTTAATAAAATGACCTTACATATACCTTTGCGATTAATTTTATGATAAGAGTTGTTACACAGAATAAGTTCTTCCACAATATCAAATGTAAAAGGGAATGTGCTCGATGTGAAATTATTACCCCTTTTAGGACACAGAATATGCGATCCCATGAATACCAGCTATGCCTACAGAAAAAACTAAGTTTTACTACATGCCATACCATGCAGAGCTATTTACTAAAACTAAGACAAAAAGTTTAGACACCCGTGTAAACAAGTCTGAACAAATTTGGATTCGACCTTCCCTCTATAATACTCTTTTGCCTATAAGAGCAAAAAAAGCGAGATGGTACCATAAAGTTGTTTTTAGATTGATGGTTGTTTTTGATTGTTGTAGATATGCTTAAATAATATGACTACAATTATCAGAGCAAAAGATACAAATAATTACGGCAGATAATATAAATAGTTGTTTCATTTTTCTATCGTGTCTGAGAATTTCATTTTCTCATACGATGGCGTCAAGCTAAAGTGCTAAGTTTCAGAAACGAAAAATATTATGAAAAAGCAAAAGTATACCACTTACCCCCTTGAATTAAATCTTCTAATCTACCAGGCGTACCAACAATAATATCAACACCAACATTCTGCAAAACATTCATTTGCTCTTTAACATTCACTCCGCCAATCAATAGCAATGTACGAATTTTAGGTGCTTCCAAATATTGTCCAAATTTTGTCAACTGATTGCACGTTTGTTCTGCCAATTCCCTCGAAGGCTTCATTCGAAAAGAAATTTTATTGAAAATACATTGCCTATTATTTTAAAAATAAAACTGGTCCTGCCAATATAATTATTACCTCAATAATGACGGCTTGTGGAGCATTATTTGCTGGTTTAATAATCTCCGCTTGATTACCCGAATTCGGATTGATAATAGTTTTGTCTTTCGGAGCGGTATTGATCGGTTGAAAACCAGCAGGTAGTTCGTATTTAAATGGTATCGCCCCAAAATTAAATGACATTTCCGCATTCTGTATTTGTACAGAAAGGAAAAAAAGTGATGATATACACATTTTAAAGTATAACGTGATTTATTATAACAATACCTTCAGGACAACTGATGGATAGTAAGTTTGATTAAGCATTTGGCTGTTAAGTTGAAATGCAGTGCCCAAATCGACACCATTCTTCAAAAAACTCACTTTGCCTTGTGCCAAATCCAAAAGACATGTAACTACATCGTTTTTGCCAAATGCTTCACCATAATCATCAAATTGTTTATTATTGGAACGTTTACCAGTGCCACCGTAACCAAATCCATTTCTGTATAAATATAATTTCACCATAGAAACAGAACACAATCATTAATTTAAAAAAATTAAAATAGCAACATATGAAGATAAAATACTGCGACGCGAGACAGTGACAAGCGACCTGCTTTGCATAAATTGTATTTCGTACAACATTGTGATCGAAGTTAATATATTTATATTAAAAAAAAAGTACTTTAAAACCTTATGCTTCCTACAATTTAACATCTCAAATAACCTAAAAATAAATTTATTTTTACCCTATGTCTATTACACGCAGCGAAAATTAATTAGACTAATTCTTAATTTACACCAGCTTTTTCTGAAAACAATATCAATAATAAATTATCATTTTCCTTATCTTAGTAAGTAGCAATTCATTAAGGGGTTCAAAGAAGGAATTTGAATTTGAAACGGCAATTGTAAACATAAAGGAGGTCCAGAATTCAATTTAGAATGTTTAATGACATGGCAGTATCACCGTAAAGCTACTTTAACTAGTCTATATTGCTCCATGTTCGCGATAAGTATCTACATATAAACGAAATCAAATCTTTCAAAACTTAAAAATCTTAGTACTTAGTGCTTAATTATGCATACGAAACTTGGTACTTAAAATTACAAAACCTAAGAAAAGACAGAGACAAACATCTAACCATCTAATCCGCCAAATCATGGGAAAACAAACATGTAATATCAATCCGTCAAACCATATAAACTTCTGCAGGCGCTCCCTTCGACACATCTGTATCTCTCAGTGGAAGTGGTACACCACTTTCCTACAGAATGCATCATTCTTAAATCTAAACAATGCGTCAAGAGATTGCAGAAATTCCTGACCACACATCTAGTCTATGTAATTGAGAAATACAAAAAGACAAATAAAAGATGTACAAGTTAAAACAGAAATTACTATATTTATTGTTTCAACGTGTATTTATGTATAACCTATTATTAAAATCTTAATAGGAATATTTGTTTTGTTTTACTTTCACTTAAAAGTCAAAATCTAACCTGTCTGTGCCTAAATCGAGTGCAGCAATAGCAGTTGACCATCCTACTCTACACAGACCCTCATCGGTGACAGTTGCCTCAAACGCCCAACGACCAGCACTAACACCACGGGTACATCTGGTACCATGCCATTCGCGCTGTTCACGTGATTGTACTCGCAAACCGCAAGGAGCAATTGCAATTGCGTTTCCGCGATCCATCGTTGACATTGTCCATGCTGGAGCTAAATGAAATATAACAATTTGTTATAACTACTAATGGAAAACGCTAAGCATTACATAACTTTATAATAAAGCGGTTTTAACAAATATCGTTTTGAGTGGTGTAAATTTTACGATTATATAACAGAATATGCAAGAATAACAAAAAAAAAATCAAAAATAAAGCGTTCATACAATTGAAATAGAAATAGAAATTATAAGACTAAAAAGGAAGGGATTTGACTACACTAAAAACAAGAGGTTTGAAGAAGGTATGTCACCAGACTTATTTTTACGTCTGAAGAGTCAACACATGTGAATGACCCAATCTTTAGAGAATTGCCTGAAATGTTCTCTCCCACGCAAACCAATAGAAAAGTTGTTGCAAGTACTTGATGGACATATACCCCGTTACAATTCGAGTGCTGAGCGGAGTTTTGAAGCAAAATGAGATCATGCTGTGTCTATCATGTTATACTGCGTTCTTCCGGCATCCTAGGCAAAGTAACCTATTACAATGCTGCCGAAAACTAGAGTAAAAATAATGAAGCCCGGAAACTAACTCGTCTACTGTGTGACAGCGTCTTGGTGAAGAGAGGAACCTTCTGCAACTACGACATGTTTTCATTAGCTTTAGACTTTAGAGTAACAGACATCTATCTATCCAACGCAAACATAATTCTATAATGCCCTTTTAGTTAGTAGTTTGTAGTTTGGTTGACTTTTCTGAAGAAAACCAAACTACTCCAGATTTTAATCCACAATGTGTATTGAATCTGATTTTTGAAGAGAATAGCAAACTCGGAAAGGCATAGTGCTCCTGATGAACTGTCAAGAAAAGATCTGGATAAAATGCCTTCTATTTAAGTAGAGAATTTTTTGAGAATGCCTCCTGCACTAACATCGTGAGAAAATATATACGTTGTAAAACTACGAGTGCCAAAAGAAAGCAAGGAAAGAAACTAAAGTAAGTTCTAGAGTTTTCAATGGCAAAATAATGTAACGTGGTGGACTGAGTATGCGTCATGCTTATACCACACAAAATACAATATATAAAATGTAAATAATCGCATGTTTAATGCAAGCAAAAACTAATAGCAAAAAGTTTCTTTGCAAAATTTGTTCTTAATTTTAAATATCAAATGAAAATCATCGGTAGTTGGACATCAGGATTTATTGAAAAAAACAACAAATCAGCAAACGTTTCGAGCCCTCAAGTAGCTCATCATCAGTGCTAAAAAAAGGACATTACACTTTGGAACACTTTTGACAATTTTGATATATGTTCATATTCTTATGTTTTAACAAAAGTCTAACAAATTTTTTATTTTTATACAAACTGATTACCTTTATTGTGTAGATTATTGGCAAACTTGATGTAAACCATTTAAAATTGAA
>WYDF02098644.1:0-10693 GCA_009867245.2 Adranes taylori | reverse complement strand
GTTGGGGCCGTGGGAAAATAGGGGGACCCGGGGGGGAGCGGGGGGGGGGGGGGGAAAAACAACGTTTGCCGGGTCCGCTAGTAATTGATAAATAAAAGGCAATAGATTAATTTAGTAACTACAAGTTTTTGGGTTGATAATTTAGCAAGAGATTAATTTAGCATTTAGTTAATTTGTTAAATGGTAATTACTAACTTTGAGACAATAGATTAGAGAATAAGTATAATTTCAATGTTCCAAACATTTTAAAAGTATCTTATATAGTGTTGACATGTTTCTGGAGACAATTACAGCTTTAGTGTTGGTTTTTAATAATATATCATTTTAAGATTTTTTGAAATTTTAGTTAATTCGGAAGTTAGAGGCATAGGGAATAAGCGGGAACAATTTGTAAGAATTGGAAACTTCATCTCATCGGAGATATATGTGCAATCGAGAGTGGCATTAGGTACCCATAGCGGCCTCTTGCTATTTAATCTATTTATAAATGACATGTACAAAGTAGTTGTAAATTCGTTATTTTTATTCTATGCCGATGATCTAAAATTTTTTAAAGGAATCAATTGTCATGAGGACAAGGACAGAATTAATTACAAGCAGATCTAGAAGCATTTGGTAAATAGAGCAAAATAAATAGACTACGTTCAATATTGATAAGTGCATTGTTATGATATTTAATATAACTAAGACAATACCATTTCAATAATATTGAACTTAATAGAGCAAATATACTCTTAATTCTCATTTAATTTACACACAGCATATTATGAATTAAAGCCTACAATCTCTAGGTTTTATTACAAAGTTTAGTTATCATTTTAAGGCAGATATCTGCAGATATCTTTATGTAGCATTAGTTCGTCCTACGATTAGAAAATATTAGAAAACATACAAAATATCAGTACGAATGCATTTAACTTTACAGACGCTGGAAGATAGGCGTAAGGCAATAGATGTCCGTTGGTTACATAAAATAATAAGCGGCTCTATGAATTGTGGAGAGTTGCTTTGTTTAATCATTTGTTTAATTGTATACTCGATCTATTATTGACTATGTTTATTTATGTGTTGTATCTTGATAAAGGATTCGTAAATTATTATACAGAGCGAAGTTGAGAACTTTAACTTTCTTAGCTTAATGACTGAGGATGAATCCAGTAGCGTTCAAATATATTCACCATTGGTCGATGCCCCCAATTGTGATAAATCCTTTACATTCAACTTGGTCACTGGATTCATAATTCTAGTAGTGCTAAGCATACCATTTTAACTTTTCTTTCGCAGTGATAAACAGACTATCGGTTTAAACTAAAAATTTGCACTAGTATTAATCTTGTATCCTGAACAAGATATTCATTTTTGCATTGCTTTCATTAGAATGATTAGAATAGGATAAAGTCTGTTTTGCAAAATTATTTGATAAATGGGAAAAAAGTAAAACACATCTTAAATGAGTTATTACACAGAATTGTTTTAAAATATTTAGTGACAATTAAAAAGTTCGGTTCGTATTTAATATAAGAAAGGAAAAAAAAGGAACGAACTTGATGTTGACCCAGACATAACCGAAACATTCTAGAACAAAACTAGTGATAGAGATGTAGTTTTTTTTGGTACCAAAAAAACATCTTACATACTTAGCGATCTGCATGAACATAAATTGTTTTTGGTAATTTTTTTAAATAAGGTTCTGAATATTTTGATGCCAATTTTTGCAAATTGTCTGTTCTTTAATTGTGCAACACTTTCTTCAATTAAACATTTTTATATCTCTTTGGCATTAGGAGATGGTAATACTGTCCCTATACTAAAGTACACAGTGTATATTTATTAACAATGTGATTTTTTTAAAGGAAAACAACTTAAAGGAACTTTCCTGCAGCCATTGAGTGAAAAATTTGTTATCCACTTAACGAAAATATTTCTTTCGTTGCTAGAAGATCATCCACTGTCTTTCCTCGACTTCATACGTCCTAGTTTAGAATTCACTGTTTATTACTGTTTTACATCGGATGGGGAACTCTATCTGTTTGAGCGTTTCATTATCCAATGCTTTAATCTGATCAAAGGTATTTTGTTGTGCGAAGAATATCGATTGTCAAAACAGAATTTACGAAAAGATCAAGCTAAAGAAGCGGTAAGTTGGTTTTTATTTTTCTTTTATTGCTGTTCGTAGGTTAATTTCATATCAAATTCCCAATATTTGACGGGCGTTTGTTTGCTAATGGTTTATCGATTAAAAATGAACGTTATGCCCTGATGTTTCCCATATGGAGGAAAAGACTTTTAAATGATAATAATTATTGTTGATTTTGAGACGTTTTAATAACAGTTATCTCTACATATTGCGTACGTGAGGCATTTACGTCTCTAATGCTACTTACAAGAAGTATGAATAATAAATGTTTTAATATTGTGTTCTGACCAAGACGAGAGGTTTAACGTTGATCTCGGCGTGTATATCGTCGAGGTTTATAAACCACAAGCGAACAAATCCTACGGATATGAAAAAACCATAATGGATAGCACACACAACACACGTTGTATTGTTAATATATTTCTAATCTTTAATCTCTCTACATATCACAGCCAAATAATCAACAATAACATATCAGACCATCTCGGTCAAATCATAAATGTCGTTCTAGAATTCCAAGATGTTGCTGCCATTAAAAACTATACAGACCTATAACGCTTGCAGGTTTAAATGTTTTTACCACAATCTGTTCATGCAAGGTTACAAAATTATTTATCCTGGGACTTCCGAAATAGATCGGACATAACATTACATAGTAAATACGAAATATTTCATAGTACTATTTTGGATTGTTTTTTAATAATTTTCGCCGAAAAAAAATTTAAAAAAATCTGCACCAACATTGGTGTGACTAGGAAATTTCTAACATGAGATATAATTTTAATATATTAAGCATATCCATAGACAGCATCCAACTCTAGGCCTAAAAACCCTAGGAAATTGTCTGCGAAATGATTATAGAACGGCTATTAAAGAAGCAAAATTGAAAGCATATGAATCACACATAGCATGAAACTATAAACAATAAACGTAATAAATCTAGTCATAATGTAAGCCGATGTTAGTCCAGATAAGTGCACTAATTATTTTATAAATATAGTAAATATCATTACTTACAAAGTTACATTACTTACTGATATATCAAACTTACAAAGCTCAAATATTAATCCAGTTAACATATGTGATATAAATGTACCTGAAAATGTCTTTTGATGAAAATTAATTTTGATGTTTCGACTTGACGTATCTTTAATAAACGTATCTTAAACAGAATCTAAACAGTTTCGTATCACCCTTAGTTAAACTGATAAATATGACATTTAGACAGGGACTATTTCCAGACACATTAAAGTTAGTTTCACTGATACCTGTACCAAAAACATTTTGTAAAATTACAATTTAACATCTTTACAGTGTGTTTTTTGTTTTGTGAAATTTGCGATCCATTTTCTCGAAAACGGCTATTGTACTAGATTAAATATCTCAGTTCATATGAAAGCTAAAAAAAGAAAACTGGGTAACATGCGTAAGACCCAGGGACTTCAATTTTGCGCAAAGCGGCCGTGGGAAAAGTGAATCAAAAACGGCAATCGGGCAATAGTAAGTCAAAAATGGCAACAGGCCGCGCCGTAGGCAAATCTGGGAATCATGGAATTAATGGGTAAGCGAATTCATGCATAGACGAATTCAGATGGCCAGGGCAGTCTGGCGTGCGAAGAAGTCTGGCTTTTAGAAATTAGTCGAAAAGAGTCAATAGCGATTGGGGGCCATGGTAACTCTTCACATAAAAAAAACTATAATCAAGATTTTACAAAAATTAACACAAATATGACTAATTACACTAGTACATTACATAAATTGCACATTTTATTGGCGCAGACATTATTATCCGTTGATTAAATTTTTAGTTTATACAGTTTATGGTTGGAGCTGTCATTTTGTACCTTTACGTATCACAAATAATATTATTCTTTTACTCTGCTTATGATTCCGTATGTTGTACGCTGTTTGCAGTTTGCGCGCTGTTGCTGAGTGCATGTTTGTATGGATGCTTCGCGTTACGTGGGGCGCTGAGAGATTGTTGTGTAGCGAGCTATGCACACAGAGTTTAACTTTGTGCGTGCGGATTTTTGGTATAAATAGAGCAATTTCGACAGAATATCAATTAGTTTCCGATTTAATTTCAAAGTACTAAAATATCATTTTGAAAATAAATCTGACCATCAGCTCACAGCAGACCAGTGAAGCAGAGCGACACTTGAAATAAACGTAAATTAGGTAAGAAACATCGCATAGCATATATTGTTTAGTATTTTGCATTTTTGATTTTGGTTTTATTTTTTAAATTTTATTAATGAATAGCTTCACTCCTTTCCGTTACCTGTCATCTACGCACAAGTAACGTCGACGAGCTTGGAGGCGTTACACCTTCACTCCAGGTGATTCCTTCACATACCGCTTATTAGAGTGTATAATTGTAGTTTATGCTAATGTGGTGCACAAGTAACGTCGACGAGCTTCGAGGCGTTGCTTAAGTGTTTACCTGTGGTATATGCTATAACTAGTCACCGGTCAACACCAACGAACTTACGGGTGTTGATAAACTTCCTTACCGCCTGTGTGTATAATTGTGGAGTATACCGGTGCTGTGCACAGATAACGTCGACGAGTTTCGAGGCATTGTTTAAGCGTACAGCTTAGGTTTACACTATAATTAAATACCAACGAACTTAGGAGTTGATAAAAATTCTATTGGGCTCAGCTTTGGTACACGTTAGAGGTAGTCACCCGACAAGCAAATGAATCAAATCGTATTTCGGGGTATTGCGAAATTTCCTTTTAACCCTTCACTAGAGTGTGGTTTGGCTTGTACCGGTGTCAAACTGTAGCGTCAATCTACTTCGGGGCGCTGCATTTGTGTTTGCCTCTGGTTCATGCTACGCTACCCGCTGAGAACAGTAACATCAATGAACGTCGGGGTGTTACTGCAGTGATTTTCAAAATCTCCTACCGTACCCACCACCAATCTCCTACCGTACCCACCACCTGCTCGAGAATATTTGAATTTAACTATCCCGCGTTTGCGAATCGTTTATCAATTTGCTTTACATGTCCCGCTGTTAAGTGTCTAATACTGCTACACCACTTATGTGCTATGCGCCGTTTTTCTTTGTTTATTTAATATATTAATTATTGTTGTGATAATAGCTATTCCGCCGTTTGATTCATTTGCTTTGCTTATTATTATTATTATTATTATTATTATTATTGCGTCATTGCTTTAGTTTGATATTTTCAATTGGACATTTATTCTTTGACATTTATTCTTTTATTCTTTGATTATTATTGACATTTTTTGTGCATTAATATATTTCTTTCTCTGTTTTGTCTAAAGAATAATAGACGGTTTTGTTGAAACTAATGGTGTTTCACTGATTAGTAAATAAGTTTATTGCAGCTACTCGCCTACTGCAGCTACCTAAGCCCTCAGAGAGCTTCTGAGGACCGGAAGAACAACATCTGTTCAGAAGTGCGGTCTCACCTTAAACTGACCTAGCGCCCGAGGACGTTTTCCGAAGGCCGTTCAGTCTGTAACTATTTGTGCCATTTGTGACAGTCGCTAGGCTCCCCATTAGCAGCGCCTGTGGGAGTACCGTTAGCGTATTAAATAGATTACAAGAGCTCGTAATATAGATTTGGCGTCCGCACAGGGGCATCGGTGTCCCGCTGTCAATCTAGCGCTGTCATCGCACGACGACACTATGCTGTAGTTACAGAGGTCGTTGCCTTATCTATTGTCATTGCAAGACACAAGTTACTCTCTACCTTGTACATAAAACCTGTACAAGAGATTTGTCATTCAAGTGATACCGTAATATTCAAGATTAGCTAAACTCTTTTTCGCGAAGCATCAATTAAGGAATAGACTAAATTCCTTAATTGATGCCTTAATTGCTTAATTGATGCCAACAATTGCATTTTCAACAAATATTTGAATTTAATTGGCTCATTAGACGTTTTTGACATGTACGAACCTACATATTAGATTTACAGATCATTTATGGTTTCATTCTCTGTATAGAGACTTCCAAATCTGATTTTAGTCTATTGGATGGGTGAAAAATAGTTTTGTAACATATGAAGTATCCGGTCAAATGCTTTGCTTAAAACATTTAAACATACTATAACAATTATTTGTATATGAATTTGTATAATATTGTATTATATGTTTCATTTTAATATTTTCAACGGTTTTGAAGATATTTCATGTAGCTCATTCGTATTATAGGTACGTGCGCAGGAAGAAATGAAAGGATTTTTCGATTTGGATACATTGTCCGGTATGTGCCGAAAACTTATATCGCATTATTTTATAATGACCAAAGAAGACTTAGAATCATGGGATTCCGATCCGGAAAATTTCGCGAATGACGAATGCGGTGAAAGTTGGAAATATAGTCTTAGAGTAAGTACTTATTTTACTCTATTGTTTATTTATGTATCATTCATCGTGTAACATTGATGTTCTTTTTTGATTAACTTTCAAATAATATAGGAAGAGTGATTTTGAACGAATGGAACGCTTTGCGTCAATTGTTATTAATATCAAGAGCTACCAAACAATCTTTAATTAAAGTTAGATGCTGAACATTATATTTATTAAGAGTTTAGTTTTGTAGGCTATTTAACTTAGAAATCGAATTATTCATTACATGAGTTTTGTTTTTGTCAAATAATAATAACATTTATTGGAAACAGGTTACAATTGTCTATGCGTCTGAGTCGTTCAGCCATAGATTAAATATTATAGCGCGGAAAAAACAGGTTCTTATATTATTATTCTGACAAACTATATGTCGGTACTATACTATAAGTTCATCAATTCTATAAGGGATAATTATGGATGTTTTCGTTTTCTTGTGAGTGTACTAACATGTAGTATTTGGTATATAAGAATGTTTTTGTAAAAAATACACGCGTATTTCAATTGGAAATAATCTTTAAGAAACATTGTTTAATTACAGACATCATCAAGGTGATTAGATTTTGATTTAAATATATTGTTTGATAATTGATGCACGTTCTAAAAACATCGCGAACTAACATTAATTTGTTGAAAGCTTAAGTGATGTGTAACCATAAACATTATAACAAATGAAGTATATAATATTAAGAAAACTTATTGTATTGATCATTGTTTAAATAATTATTATTTATTCATCATTTCAATATTAGATTATTATATTTGAATCCATTTACAGACTACCGCAATGTAGATCTGATTTTGCATTGCCATTTTATAATTCTATTCATGTAGATATCTAATTAAATCAGAATTAGTTTTATCTCAGTATTTTATTCAACTTTATAAATGCGAACTTCACTACAAACAAACATTTGTCTAGTATTTTCAAATGGACTAGTATTTTCAAATGAATGCTTCTATCTATGAGATCTTCGATCCGTTGGCTAATCTGTGATCCGTGGTAAATTCTTCTCTAAAAGTAGACGTCTATTGGAATTCCTTGGGTCATTAATTTTAGTGTTATATTTATTTATGATGTCGTTGTGGATTCTGAGAGGAGTTTTTACTCTACACCTTTTAGTAATATTTTCAGGAAGCTGTGATTTTTTCTTGTTGTCAATACTAGGAATTGACTATTTAGATCTGTATGGACATTTTATTGACCGTGCTACATTATCCACTACTGTGCATTTTATCGGGTCATGGTGTGAGTATTTCGAGCATTTTGTATAAACAGCGGCGGAGGTAGATTATTAGTGTAGACTGGAAAATGGTTTTACGTGAAAATAGTCTTTCTTAAAAAAATTCTTAAGATTTGTTACATCCAGTTATTATTCTCATAAAATAAGTGGGTATATCTTTTGCTTTAGTTATTTTGCGTTTGTAGTATCTGTGTACAATTCCTTCAGAAGTTAGGTACGAACTAATATTTTGGTTCTTATATCTAAATCTAATTAAAAAAGCTTGCAGATGAGTTAAGAAATACACATAGTTTATATAAATTAACGACAAATGGAAGCTTTCATGAGAGATATCGACTGCAGAAATATTCTTATAAACAAGCATTACAACGTGCAAAAATTAATTATCACATGCAAAAAATTAACAATTCAAATAATAAAGCAAACACAACTTGGCAAATCGTAAACAGTAATAAAAACAATACAAGAACAAACGATTGTGGGGTAATTATTGTAGACGATAAAAAACGTACAGAACCAGTTGATATAGCAAATGCATTTGGTAATTTTTTTGTGACAAATGCTGCACCGGAAAGAATTGAAAACCTACCAAGTGTTTCTGGGAAATGATAATAACGTTTGTGTACATTCTTTTTATGTCAAATGTGTAACACCTAATGGTGTTACAACTTAGCAACTTAATAATGAATGTGAACAAAACAAAATTCATGGAATTTTACTACAAATCTAACATCACAAATAACTTAAATATACTAGTCAACGGTAAGCAACTAGAAAATTTTTTTGAAACAACATTTTTAGGTCTTGTAGTTGATAACAATTTGTCGTATGAGAGTCAGGTATCAATTGTGATTTCTAAACAAATTCAGCGTACTATGCAATAAGTAATTTAAAGACAAGACTAAATAAAGAAGGGTTGATGTCAAGTTATTATGGTAGTGAATTCTGTTTTAAATTACGTAGTAGTCATGGGGCGCCAGTATTACTATACATAAAGTACTTATTGTTTAAAAACGAATAATTCGTAAAATCTTTTATGATTTAAAATACATGGATTCATGCTATTACGGCAAGGACAATAAGATCCTTGCCGTAATAGCAATCTATATTTACAAACTGTTAACATATATGCATGATATAGAAAAAACATTTGTACACAACAAAGATCATTGTAACACAAGGACAGTAAAATTTCTACAAAACGAATTCAAAAAACGCTGCCCTCGTATTATAAATCATTAAAAAACAAAACCTTCAAATTTGAGAGAAAAAGTTTATTGTCTAAAATATGTCCAAACACTGTAAATGAATTTATAGACGCGTTGACAAAAACAGTAGTAAATATGTGATTCACTTATTAGTTTATGTATTTTATGATTACTATATGAAAATTCATATGACGATTGATACATAGCAATAATGATACCTTTTGAATTTTCAAATGGTTTTGCGTTTTTATAATGTTCTTTTAGTGTGCTTAAATAATTTGATTTACGAATAAGTATTTTAAATTTATTTTACAGCCTTGCATGGAATCTTTATTCGTCGCATTATTCCATCAGTATAGAGATTCTTTAGTGCCTGTCGTATCAGAAATGATACGCGAAAGAAACTATATTATTCCATCGAATGACTTAACAAATATTTTAAGAAAGGATGCAGTTTACAATGCAGCAGGTTTGGTTGCATTTGATATGTATGATGAGGTATGTTAAATTATGTATTTTGTCTATTAAATCTCTTAAATTATATAATTGTGCACTTTTTAAAACTATTTTCTATTTATAAATTCTTAAATTGCCAAAAAAGTGTTAAAACTAGTTGGAAGAGATAGGTAGGCGCAAACAATTATTTTTGGCATAGAACAAGGTTCCGGGTTTCCACAAAAGAGGTCCTGTTACGCTACATGCAAAACTGAAAAATAAGCAAACAGCACGTTATGTTTGAACTTATCGGTTTTATGACAAATGCTGACACGTCATACCGATGAGTATCGTCGTCACAAATGAAGCATTGACTATAAATAATACCATCCACTATGTATACGCACCTGTACTTTTTTGCATTTTTCTTGTTTTTAATAAAATAAAACAATATATTGTTTTGATATGATTTAGGCAGGGAAAACGAAATAAAAGTGTTAACAAATGGGGGTGGATTAATATTTACAAAGCCAACGTAACAGTCAGAAACGCACATATTTTTGAATAGTTTAAAACCGATTAGAATCAGCGTTATTTTTAATAACAACATGAATCTATTTATCCATTGCATTAGATAGATAGATAGTATATTCATCGAAATTACAAGGTAAACGATATGTCAAATATATAGAAGTTAAAAATAAAACAATCATATGCTTACATCTAGTAAATATAGCTTGTTATAGATGGCAAAAAAATTAACTAATTGTTTTAGATGACAAAAATTATACATACACATACTTACAATATGACAAACAATTAAATATGAAAAACAAATGTTGTAAAGTGCGATCTCAGCATATTGAAGCATAAATGGAGTTAATTAATTATAGTCATAATTACTGTTTTCAAGAAACTCACTTAGAGAGTAAAAACTCTCTTGGATCAAAAAGGACTTCAGTTTTTTTGCAAAAGGGGTTTAAAAGACAACTCAGCTTTAATTGATAGAGGAAGGTTATTGGCAATATAACTACGAGCGCAAAAAGGTGATTTTTTGTATCGTGAACTTTTGTGTGGCACAATGTCTATATTAAGAGCGTTACGACCATTTCTATTATTAATCAGCGCAAAACGATTTGTTTGCGAAAACATACATAGATATTTTATAGATGTAAATGCATACTGTTGTCAAAAAACCTCTATTTCTGAAAGTAGGTTTACATGTATCTCGAGGAGGAATATTGAACATTATACGTAATATTCTTTTCTGCATGACGAATATTCT
>WYDF02098643.1:0-23955 GCA_009867245.2 Adranes taylori | reverse complement strand
TGTATCTTCCAAACTCCTGTACTACAATCTCACTTGATGTAGATCTATCTAGGCCCATTATGCTTTTTAAACACCCTCTCGATCTGCACTCTCTCGATCATGTCCCTCTCTCGATCATGTCCCTCTCACTCACTGCACACACTTCTGTCCCATACATCATAATAATTCTTACGCATACTTCCATGATCAACGTCCCAATTCTCACCGATTCCATCTCATACCATTCTGATCATTTTCGTCGCTCCCTTAACCTTCTTCGTCACCATCGTAATGTGATCCTTGCAAGACGCGTTTTACGTCAGCATGAATCCCAATCTATCCTCTCTCTGTCCCTCAAATTCAAACTCGTTTTTCTGTCCTCTTTTCCCTTTTTACATACCATCACCTTTGTTTTATCTATATTCATTTCTAATCCTCTTTTATCCAAATATCTCTTCATTCTCCCTAATATCTCATGCATATCTTCTCTTTTACTCACTATGTCATCACACTATGTCTCAGCGTAGTTAAGAGACACCTTCGACCTTCCTATATTCACTCCGCCCGTTTGTTCCCTGTCACACGTCTTCCAAGTCCGACAAATATATGTTAAATAAACAAGAAGTCAAGGGGCATCTTTGTCTCATCCCCATCATCAGGTATACTTTCAAATCCTTCCCACATCTTATTCATCCCCTCGCTAACGCCTTTAGTCCACTTTCATTCAAACATCCCCATACATCCACCGGTATTCTATCAAACCCAGATGCCCTTCATTTTTTCATGCTCTATCTCCAGCTTCAGTTTTTCTTCACTTATGCCTACCACTTCCTCTTCATTCGCTTACCCAAAATATTCACCAATCCTTCTCTCATACTCCCCTACATTCATTTTTTTCTCATTTTTCTCCTACACATTCAGCTGAATCATAGTCTTTCACGTTCGCAGTTTACTTATCTCCTTATCCTTTTACTTTATTATCTTTTTTACCCATTCCTCTTATGCTCTCTTCTATTCCTTCCAAGGTGCCTCGCCTTTTCTCACCATTCTTAACACCTCTTTAGCTGTATTTTACTTCATCAAATATATTCTATATATTGCTATACCGTCTATTTCAACCTTGCGCCTGTTATGCTCTCCTTTTCTGTTTCCAGGTTTTTATATATTGTAAACGTTTTTTTTTCTTTTGGATTTACTGAATTGTATGTATTGAGTAATTTATTTGAAGGATTTTATTAGAACTTTTCAAGTCTGTGTAATGCGCCTCGACATGATTTAATAAAAACTTACTTTTTAGATTAAACAAGATAATAGAAAAGAAGCTTCCGGTAAAAAAGCGGACGTTACGAAAAGTTGTTCAAGTATTCCTGTGAATAATAACAATAATAACACTCCTTGTGATGTTGGAGTTAAATCAAATAGTCTTCCAAATAATGTGAAAGATAATAATCTATCGACTGATTCGAATTGTATAGTACATTTACAACACCACAAGCACAAAGATACTATTAATAAGCAAGATTCTTCCATTCAGCAAACAGAAACTCTATCTCCATCTGATCAGAAACAAGAACAACATCAACAACCAAGTAACAGTTCAGCAATTGAACCCGCTGTTTTGGCCGCTACACCAAAAAAACGACATCGTCTAGAAATGGCTGTTGTTTCTTTAGCACCAATCAAATTAAATGATAACAAAGATATCAATGCCATTGATGAAATGAAAAAATCGAATGTACCGGACGAGACTACTAACAACAGTAAGAAAACAATATCGCGAATATGTGATACTGTTTCCGTATTGAATGCGGCACTCACAAATAAAAAGAATCGTCTCGATGATTTAACGTCGAATTTGGCTGCGAAATTATCGAATGATGCCCAGAAAAAATTGAATGTTTCTACAACAGATGATGGTGGCAAACAAAGCGATATGAGACAGGTAAATCGACAGCAAAAGAAAGATGCGAGCGATGAAACGAAATCTGTTATTGAAGTTGCAGGTAAAGTTTGTTATATTTGTTTTCTTTATATGATTTGTTAGATTAGTTTGTGTTTTATGGTATATGAGATTTTAATGCATTTTTATGACATTTGGTAACTGTAGTAAAGTAAAAAATAAATTATAACAAATATCCTTATTGCAAAAACATTCGAACTTACGATTTAAATATGAAATGATTTAATTTTGTTTTTTAAATAGTACTTAAATTTACAATAATATATAATTGACAGCGTATATCGGTGCACAGAGTCTGTAACTTGTGCTGTAATCAATTTGGATGATTATTATAGGAAGTTGATATGTTCAATTTGAGTTTATTGCTTTATCTGAAATGTCATCAAATGAACTGTAGTGTTGAGTACACGATACATTGACAATCGATGCTACATCTCATGAACATCCCGGTCTTCCCAATCACTTCATTATAGGCTTCACAGTCAAGACCGAGCCGTTTCCACCCACGGACTCGTAAGTCATCGCAATTCATCTTGAATTGTCGCAAGTCATCTTCCACTTCATTCAGCAATCTGTCACCTCGTCGACCTTGTCGTCTTCTTCCTTCAGGATATCGATGGAATATTTGGCGTGCCACTCGTTTGCTTTCCATCCTCTCCAATAGTTCTGTTGTTCGAAGTTTTCCTCTTTGTTCCTCTGTTTTCCAATTGTTCGAAGTTTTCCTCTTCTTATTGCTACTGATATACGAGATTCCTTAGAAGTTATATAATAGTTTCCATTTTCCTGGACTGGCCCTAGATTTTTACGCTACCACGTATCATCCTCTCTTTTGACGAGTTTGGCAGATTGTACTCATCATCTTCTATTGGTTTCTCACCTGTTCCATTCAACATCTCTTGAAAGTATTCCAACCAACTTTGAAGCACTTTTTTGAACTCAAGAATAAGATTTTGTGACAGACTCGGTCATGACACTGCTAATGGAGTGTCGAGTGAAGGTATGTTACAAATGGCGCATTCTAATATCTTATTACAGAATATAACAACCTACGGATATATAAATCTCGGGCGCCAGGTAAGTTTAACGTGAGACCGCACGTTGGAACCGTTTTCTTTGTTCCACCAGTTCTCGCTGAGGACACGGACAACTAAACAGGTAAGTAGTCCAGGAAGGAGTTCGTGTACTTGTGGTCAGCTGAAAAAGATTTTAACTGCTAATTAATGAAACAACACTAACGATTTTACAAAACAAGTCTATTGGTGTTCACAAACAAACAAAGAAATACAAACATAAATGTAAAATTAATCAATAACGCATGGATTGCGGTTAGCGAATAAACAATAGCTGTATTAAATCAGTCAATACAAATTAGTACAAACCGTCCAATATAAGCGGTGCATGTAAAGCAGTGCAAATGTGCGGTGATAAAGTAACAATAAAACAGCAATAATGCGGGAAGTTTGTAAAAGCGGTGTATAATGCAATGGGGAAGCAGGTGTTTCCTCTAGTAAAATGATTCGGACCATGGAAATGGTAGGAATTCTAGGAACCGGTTAGTGTAGATGTTATGGTTACTGAGCGACTAAAACTAATTTCGGTTAGCGTTGATTAGAATTATATCAACGAATTATAAAACTAGTGGGCGGGATGAAAAGGTACACTATAAGCCCCCGTAACATCTCGGTTAGCGCATCTGCTAGGGTTACTTGAGTGAGTAAGACTAATCTGGCTTAGCGTAGATTATAATTATACTCTCTAGTGGTCGGGCTGAAAAGGTACATTACAAGCCACCATGACACTTCGGTTAGGTAAGGTTCTACGGTTACCGAGTGACTAAGAATCTCTGTTAGCGTAGATTAGAATTATACACTCCAGTGATTAGAGTGAAAAGGAATACTGCAAGCCACAATAATAACTGTTAGCGTAGATTCTACAGTTATATAGGATATAGGTTGGCGGTAAAGTAGAAGGAGAAACAAAGCTATTCAAAATACATGGGATAAACTGATCAGTTTAGGGTTATAGGAAATCGCCTTGTCTCTTACCAATCTCTTGCCAAACGCCTTGTCTATGCGGCAATTGTCGCTGGCTGTCGCTCTGTCCGTTGTTTTGGTTTGCCTGGTCGCGACTGCTGCTGGACGCCTTGTTTTTAGTTCGCAAAATTGGAGCTGAATTCAAATATCCGCTATTTATAAACCGGAGCTGTCGGTCTGATTCTACTCTGAGTGATAGCATACGCCTAGCCATAACATAATTCTTTTCGTGTGTGGTATGCACACATTACCAGCGAACAGCGATGAGCGAGCACTCATCATTTTTAATATTTGATGCTGCTAGTAAACAGCATAAACAAAATTCCCTACTCATAGTAAACACATCTAATATGTGTACACTACAGCGACAGCGAGCAGCAACGCAGCACAATTCTCTGATGCTTAGCATAAGTGCGTACCTTCAATATCCTTACCATTACAATACATGGTTATCCGAGGGTACTCCTCAATGAAGTGCATTCATATGCTTAGCAGAGACTACGTTTAACTTTAATAACTGGTTATTCCAGTAATAGATTCGGGTAATTTATTTAATCTGTTTCAAGTAACATGCTTTGTTACAATTCCATCTTTCTTTTCACATGTATTAGATTGGGCTTGAAATCCTCTCTTCTCTTCCTTCAGTAGTGAAAAATTTGTCTGTAGTCCTTTATTTTCAGTAATTACACATTTTTTTTCCTTTCCTCATTCTTTTTTCTCTCTTGTACATGTGCCCTTTGCTGCTCTTCTAGCTTGTGTATATAGGATCCTGTTTTCTCTCGTGTCTCTTTGCTTGTGTGATATTTGTGATTTTTCTTTTCTTTATTGCCTGTTCATATTCTTTATGAAACTATTTTTTCCTCCTCTCTGGCTATTTAAATCCTACAGCATTTTCAGCAGCATCCTTGATGGCCTCTTTAATAGACCTTCATTTATAGTTCTTCTTACATTAACATATTAAGACACATTAACGCTATTTCAGCACTCTTCAGGAAGTTAAAATCTCTTAAAAATTTCGTTTTAAAGTCGTTGAGATCTACTTTCCTTGGCAACTTTGTCTGCAATTAATTTCTGGCTGTTATATGTTTCTAATTCTCTATATGCGTGGTTTATAGGACGACTTAACCAGAAGGTGATCAGTCTATGTATGCACCTCTACAAGTGCGTACATATTGGATATCACTCTCATGAGTCAATTCAGTTAATTCATGATCAATCTTAAGTGGGCAAAGCCAATTGATGTTGATAGTTTGGAAACTACGGTCGAAACGACATGCAGGAAATTTTTGAAGCCGCAGTAATTTGAATGTAGTACGTATTTCAAATTCTGATAATGATTTGAACCAGAGAAAACTTTCTATGCGTTGGATCACTCATTGTTTGAGTTTTGAGCAAGGGCACAAGCGCCTGTAGCCTGTACATTGCAACCTTACTGAAATGAAGATTTGATGAAGAAAGTGAGGCTTTCCTGCTTAACATCATTGCTATAAATAAAACGTGGGTTAGAGACTTTGAACCGCAGTTAAAATCACATCCAAGCGAATAAAGGGCTCGATCTTGTCCGCGTTCAAAAAACTTTCGTAGAGCTAATTGAAGATCAAATAAATGATAGTCTTTGCTTACGATTATTATAGAATTATCACGACAGGCAGAATGTGACAAGCTCTCAGTCACGACGCTGCAAACGGAGAGTCCTAGCGATTGTCACAAATGGCGCAAACAAATATGTTACTACAGAATATAATATCCTCCGGAAATATGTATCTTGTGCGCCAGGTAAATTTAACGTGAAACCACGCGTTGGAACTGTTCTCTTTGTTCCACCGGTCTTCAGTGAACGCTCTGAGGACACGGGCAGCTAAGTACGTAAGTAGTCTAGTAGATTTTGTTCTTGTGGGCAGCTGAATAATATTGTAACAGATAATTAATGAAACAGCATTAACGATTGTTGCATTAAATCAAGAACCCATTAATGGCGGTTAGCAAATAAACAACAGCTACAATACATCAGTCAATATAAATGAATACAAAGCATTAAATACAAGCAGTACAAATGTGCGGTGATAAAGTAATAACAAAACAATAATAATGCGAGAGGCATGTAAAAGCGGTGTATAATACAACGGGGAGGCGGGGGGTCTAATTTAGCAAAATGATACAGATGGTGGAACTGGTAGGAATACTAGGAACCACTCTAGGCCACCTTAACACTGCGGTTAGCATCAGTGCTATAGGTACCGAGTGATTACGATTAGTCTCAGTTAGCGTAGACAAGAATTATACACTAGTGAACGGGACGAACAGGTTCACTATAGATCACTGTAACAGTCTGATTGGCGTCAGTGTTCAGTTACCGAGTGACTAAGACTAGTCTTGGTTAGCGTAGACTAGAATTATACACTCTAGTGGACAGAGTGAGAAGAAATACTGTAAGCTACAATAACACCGCGATTAGCGTCGGTGCTATCTTTACTGAGTAACTGAGCCTAAGCTCGGTTAGCGTAGGTTAGATTCATAGACTCTACTTATGTAGGAATAGGTAAGGTAGAAGAAGAAACAAAGTTATTCAAAATATATGCGATAATTAGACAATGGTAGATGAAATGGCTTACCAAACGCGTTACCTATTCGACGATTATCGCTGGATATCGCTCTGTTTGCTGCATCGGCTTGGCTGGTCGTTGACTGTTGGCTGCTCTTCTCTTCGAGTTCATAAAATTAGAACTGAATAATCTGTTCAAAAACTCGCTATTATAAGCAGTAGCCGCCGATCTGAATTTACTATGTGTGTAGCCAGCGTTTCCAAACTACACGTTGTTTTTGACTCGTACGGTATAAGCAATCTGTAAGTATAAGTAACGTATAAGCTGTAAGTATAAGTAACTTACAGTGTAAGCAACAACAGTGCAGCGGACAACGATGGATCAACACATACTGACAGCACAGTCTAAATCCTCTCCTCTTATATGGTTATGACCAACAGCGTTTAAACGTGTTCATTTCAACATACCGCTAATGTGTGTACAACATGAGCAAGCAGCGAGCAACAATAAAACAGGATTCTCTGCTGTTATCACGACGTCACTATTTTTACTACCATGAAAATCGATGTGCGTAACGAAGGGTGTTCGTATATCCTAGCGGAATCTACGCTTAACTTCAAGAACTGGTTATTCTAGTATAGAATTAACGCAATTGTTTTGTTTAATCTATTTCAAGTAACATGCTTTGTTACAAGAGATCAATGTGGACGTCGCTTCACAGAGCTGTATTGGAATACATTAAAAACTGTACAGAAAAATTCACAAAATCTGATATCAGTTGCTCGAGGCTGCGCCACTTATACAACCCTTGAGTTCTGGCTTGAGTCAGCCAGACCTAGAATTATTCTCAAAGTTGGAGCAACCCATTCGAAACCGTCGTTATTCATTGCTTGAAAAACATTGCGTCGAATGAACAATGATGGCGTATTAGAAGGAATTGCGTAGCTTTCTATACATTGGAACTCGGCAATTGTGAAGCTATTGGACTATACTGAAGATACTTTGCCAAAAAAATTAGCATGGAAGTAGATAAAAATATTATATACTTTATTTCTGCAATGATCTATATGTATAGAGCTTCAATATTAATTTCTCGGTTTAAGTGTTATTTCTAGACATGAAAGTACTAGTTCATTTATCTTGTAAAACGATATAATGTGTTTAAATGCTTTCATTTTTGCATGTTGCGAACGAAATTATACGCTTAAATTACAATTGAATCTGTCTACAAAGATTTCAAATTCCTTGAGTCTTGATTAGTTACATTACTAAGTAGCTCTTATCGAAATTATTAGGTACATCCAAGCGGAAAAGTGATGCTATTTGCGATGAATACTCTAAGAAGAAAAAGACTTCGTCACATATTGAAAATGATACAAATGAAACATCTGCAATTGAAGGAAACGAACCTAAACGTCCTTCGGTCATTAAATATCCTATCTGTAAGAGGGCAAAGCCAATTGAAGTCGATAGTTTGAAAACTGTGGTCGAAGATGAACCAACCGGCATCTTCATGCCGACGATTGATTTAGATTTGAATGAGTCAACGGCTGCCAATGCTGAATCCACGATTGGCACCGATGTTGGCATCAATAAATTAACGACGTCTGTTCATAAACAAGGTAAGTTTATTTTTTAGATAATAACAGTTACATGTCTCATGAATCTACAATTTAACAACCTGAATCTACAATTTATATGCTAGAGAAAACCAAAAAGAATTATATTATTGCAACTATCAATTTGGAATTTAAAGTGTTTATAATATAGCAGATATTTAGATATGGAGAATATGTTGCTCTCTAATGAAGGAGAGCAACTAAATTTTGTTTCTTTAATTGTATTTATTTCATGAGGAGTACAAACAAATGTAAATTTTAATGTGCTGTGATATTGTCGCGATTAATTTAGTCGCGACAATATAGTTGGGATAAGTTTTTATTGAGATTCTCAAACTAGTGAAATAATTAGACTAAAAGAATATAATTAGGCTTACATTGTAACTGCAGGCTTCATGAATACTATTACTTTTAAATTAATTTTGAAGTAAAAAAAAATTTAACATCAGCCACTGCTGCAGAAACTGATTTTATATGAATACTTGCCCTTCTTTTCGTTTTTGGAAGTTTGCTACCGTTCAACAGCTGTCGGGTACCTGCTAAAGACCCTAGTTTCCATGCGCTAACTTGTTGTTCAATCGTGCCTTCGGCGGAGTGGCTTCTTACTGTCTTGCGCTGCTTCGTACCCCTTTTTACTTCTCACGTGCTATCTGCAAAGCGTAGGTGTTCTATAATTAGTTGCGCTAATAATCGCCGCAATAGGAACCAGAAAGGAGTGATTGAAACCAATGGAAGTTCGAATTTGGGTGTTTACGAAGTTCACACGACTTGAGGAGAACAGATTTATTCTACCCATCTGTTCTTCACAGATATTAGAAGTCGTGTGACTAATTAATAATAAAATATTTACTATTACGCTATAACTATAACTGCAACGAATTAATTTACGTACAATTCAATATAACGTTTGGATAATTTTAATTTGTACAACTAATTTGATTGTTAGACAACAATACTTAAATAACAAAAGCATTTCCTAGAATTAAGCTGTCTTAACTATTTAAAGGGCGTATAGTGGAGAAAAGGAGAACTAAATTAAAATGCTTGTTTTTTCCATTTTACGCTTGTCCCAACCTCGAAGGCTTTTGACCCTGAAAGTCAAAACTTCTAACCAAAAATTAAAAGAGGGTTAAATTTAATCATAGCTCAATTTACGATGACCGGAGTGCTTTAAAACTTGCCAAAAATAAATTCCTCATAACATAATATAATAAACATGGTATAAATAATTTTATTTGTTGTTATACTATACAAAAGAATAGAAATTTTTCTGTGTTACACTCGTCCCCGCGCAGAAAAATTTCATCCCGAAGTTTAAAAATACAAAGAGAATACAAAGGGATTAAAATACGTAATACAATAAAAATGTATTCTCTCAACACATGATATAATAATATAATGAGATTCGATTTAAATCCCGAAACATATTTGAAGTACCGATGTCGTTCAAAGGACTTTGTAGAATTGGTACTATGAAAATACCATTATTGCAACATAAATTTGACTCGCAGGAACTGTGTGATTAGAGTAAATTTGTAATAAATTTTCCCATGATTAGCTTCGAGGCACATTGTTCCTCAAAATCTTTATATCAAATTGTTTTATAAGACTTGATAAAAATTTGTGAATATCTATCGTTGTCATATCTTGTTGTAGGGTTATATGATCTCTATTTTAAAATATTAAGTTTAGTTTTCATATTTTCCATTATTTTTAGACATCAAATTTAAGATAGGTTCATATCGAACATCTGCATGTGGCGATAATTCACGAATTCGTAGTACATCATTCTATTTCGGTTCAGAAATGATTATCCGAACCTTATTATAATGAGGTTCTTCAGCTGTATTATATTTGAAAAAATCTTTATATTTCTTTTACATATGAAACACTCGACTCAAGAATATTTTGATGCATAATATACTTTTATTTAGTTTTGTAAATTAATGAGTTTATTATATGTAGCCTTTTTCCACTTTTAAGATATTAATACAATAAAGTTCTGTTTTAATCTATTCTTATTTTATTTGATTTAAAGATGAAAGTAGAATGAGTTCCGTACCAAATAAGAAGAAAGTACGTAAAAGACGTGCAGCTAATCGTACCGGATTTCCAACTGTTAAAAAGAAGAAAAAGAAAACGCCTATGATGGTAGGTAACACTGTCGACGTTCGAAATTTCGAGACGCAAGAAGCGTTAGATGAATCGAAGGAGAATCTCGATATTAAACATGTTACTTCTTTGAAACGTCAAAATATGAAAAAGGTATATTTTAATTTGCATTTCATTTTTCTTCACTTACCAGAAGATATTGTAGGTTTTAGTTTTGAAAATTAATATTTGTGTTTAAAGATTGTAACGAAAATCATACAGGGGTGGCCAGACTTTTTTTCAGAAAGAGTCTTAGTTACCAGAAATGTTTAGGAGCCACAACTGATAATGTCATATATACATACGTATAATATCATTTATAGCAGAAAGAAAACAAGTGTTTTTTAAATTAGATTTATTGGTAGATATTTTTCACATTTAACTTTTTTTAATTATTTGTTTATTGACTTGTGGATTTGCAAATTAGCAATTAACTTATTAAAATTGGGTTCATAATTAGTGCTCGAGCTTCGTAGTAATTCTTTTAAATGTTGATTTGCGATATTTCGATTTTACTAATTTCATTGTTGAGTACAATGATTCAACGTCGTATGTTGATCCAAACATTGATAATAATCAAAATACTACAGTTTGTAAATTGATATATTTTTTAGGAACGCATTTGCAAAATTCATTAATTGTGTTTAACGATTTGTGCAACATTTTTAATGCTTCATGCAATTCTATTCCATTTATCCAGATGCTGTTTCGGGAAGTAAGTTTTTTGGAAGTGGGAAACTGTTGTTGATAATATCAATTTTAATGTAGAAAACATTTGAAAATGTAGAAAACGTTTTTCAAAATCGGCGGACTGGTCTTTTAATTTTGTACAATATTTGTTGACAGTTGTAGGTTGAATATCGATCCCGGAATCTGAAGTTGCATGTTTCAAACGTGGAAAGTGATTGAATGTATTTGCACTTATATCCTTTTCTAAAAGTTTTTTGTGTGTTTTTTTTAAAGCTGTACATCAAATAAAAAATCACTTAAATAAGTCACCGTCGGGATTCGAACCCAAAATTACGGGATACAATGTGCGCTATATCCATAGCTGATTTTAATTTGTTTTTAATATTATACAAGCTAAACCCGGCCGGGCTTCACTGTGGCTCAGTCTAATTTGAAATTAACCTCAGTCTGATATGAAATGGCTACGGCTTAGCCGCGGCCACCGACATGGCCTAATTGCTGCGGTCAGCGATATGGGCTAATTGCTGTGGCCTGCAGCCGCGCCTTTGCCGCGATATGGCCTAATAAAATTTCAAGAATATCTGTTCCCGTGTTCACGTATTCCCGTATTCTCGTATTCCCGTATTCTCGTAAAGCCGCGGCCAGTGATATGGCCTAACAAAATTTCAAGAATATGTGTTCCATTATTCCTCTATTCCCGTGTTCACATATTAAGTATATAAAAACGTGCATATTCGAGTGCAGCCTTGTGTCAAAATTTCAAGAATATGTGTTCACGTATTCCCGTTTTCCGACATTCCTGTATTTAATACCACATTAGATTTTTACATATCCCGTGTTCCCGTATTTCCATGTAATGGTGTTTACATCTTTCCCAGTTTCTGTGTTTAAAAACCATTCACGTGTTATTACGAGTATATGGTCTGAATCTGGTTTAAGTATGTATTACCGTGTTCCATTGTCCTGTGTTCCCACATTCCCGTGTGAGAATGAATATATGGTACGAATATAGTCTTAGTGTGTTCTCGTATTCCCGTATTTCCCGGATTTCTATATCTATAAACCATCCTCGTATTATAACATTATATGGCGTGCATATGGTCGCTGTAGGTCTAATGGTTTGTCCGGAAAAGATGACGCACACTAAACGGAGTTAGATTTTTTATATAAGACTAGCTGACCATGCGAACTTTGTTTCGCGAAAAAATTCCCGTATTCACGCGTTCCCTTATTCCCGTGATCTCCCATTCCCGTGTTATTCCTATGTTTTAAATCATTCCCGTTTTAAGACGAATATATGGTCTGAGAATGTTTCCCGTAATCCCGTGTTCCTCCATTCCTGTGTTTTGAACCCATTCTCGTGTTATGGCGACTATATGGTCGGCTATGATCGCTGTTGGTCGAATTATTTGCCCGAAAACTGTTGACGCACCGACCGATATTAAATTTTTATATATACCGCATTCCCGTGTTCCATTATAAACGTGTTCCCGTATTCCAGTGATCTCGCATTCCCTGTTCAAAACCGTTCCCGTGTTATTACGAATGTATGGTCTGAATATGTGTTCCCGTGTTCCTGTATTCCCGTATTCCTGTTTTCCCGCATTCCTATGTTTAAAAACCATTCCATTTTAAAATTCATATATGGCCTGAGTATGTTTCCCGTATTCCCGCATTCCTGTGTTTAAAACCCATCTCGTGTTTTGGCGAATAGATGATCTGAAACTGGTCGCTGTTGGTCTAAAGATTTGTCTGAAAAATGATGGCACACTGATGACTGGTATTAGATTTTATATAATCCGTGTTTCCGTATAAACTGTTTTCCCGCCTTCGCGTGTTGAAAACCATTCACAAAACCATTATGACGAATATAGCGTGTGAAAATGGTCTAAGTATGTGTTCCACTATTCCAGTGTTCCTGTATTGACGTGTTCTTGTATTCCCATGTTCCCGCATTCCCATGTTCAAAAACCAAACATATATTATATGCAATAATTTGTTATATTTTCCATTCCTAAAAGCGAGCCACAATAAAACTAAAAAAGAGCCACATTCGGCTCGTGGACCGCAGTTTGGCCACCGTTCAATATAATATGACTGTTTTATTGCACAAATAATCAAGATATACACATGAGATATACACAAAACTTACAAAATATATAAAGTAAGTCTGGTAATAAATATTTGAACTTCTTGTTATTTGGCTAAGATATCGTTGTTTTCTAAATTTCTTAGTAGCGTATATTCTACAGATGAAATTCACCGTTACACCTATCCATCACAAATCTGCGTATTAATAATAATATTAACTTTTAACAAATTGGAGTTTGAACTTTCTGAAATTTATTATGCTGTACTTGATCTAGTCACGGCTGCATACGTGGATGCAGATGCTTCTACATTTAAATCTTTGCAATTTCTAATGACGAATCCAAATAGTTTTCTGTACTGCATCACCATGTCCATTATATGATAATTAAATGTCAGCTTGCCCTCCATAATAATCATTAAATTTGTACTTTGCGAGAAACTTATCCAATTGTACATAATAGATTTCATAAACTCCAGAAAAGGTAGTTTTCTTATATCTTCTTGAGAAACTGATATACTTGCTTTAATTAGATAGGTGCTAATTTAGAAAATTGCAAATAATAAGGAATTATAAGAATTAGCCTTCAAAATTGAGGTAGGGTGGACACGTGTTTCTGGCATAGGATTTAGCCGTTACCAACACATTCTCTTTCCAACTATAAGCGCAAGACATCATTGTATCGGGTTACGAATCCAATACTTAATCAGTACGCTATATACCTCTTGTTAACTAATTCTTATAATTTCTATTTTGAACGTAATGTGTATGAAAATTTGGTATTTATTCCCTGTATACTGCATTTGACATAATACAACGTATTAGCTGTGTGTATTGTGTATGGACGAAATAGCACCTTACAAATTGAGATGAACTATTAAAGTGTTTTGTAACTAACCAATAAGACAAGGGACTTGGCTAACAATCAAAGTTCACCTAGTATAAACTTCTATTGGGTTCTTTTTCTGCGAAGCGTCCGACCACCCTAAAGATTTTAAAACTTGTCTTACTTCTTACAGTAACTGCTACTTACGTTCTTCATTTTTTTTAATACCTGCCTTTATCAATATTTCGAAACAGCCCATTTATGTGTGCCCATTCTGAGAATCCAACTAAATCAGCTTGTAGTTCTAATTGGTCAGCATGTGAAGTAATCCTTTTGAAAATTTTTATATCATCGGCAAAGCCAAGGAATTGAGAATTCTGAAAACAGGTGTACGTCATTAATAAATAGGTTAAATAACAGGCGAGAGCAATGCCCACCTTACGGTACACCTGAATGAACAAATATTTTCTCAGGTAGCTAATTATCAATTTTTACGCTTAAGGTTCTCCCAGTAAAGAAGCTATGATGCCAATTAACTAACCAGGATAAAAATCACGCATTCTCGAAGGCATTTGTCAAATGTCTTGGAGAAATCGGTGTACATTGCGTCCACCTGTTACTGCTCTCCAGGGCATCTGACAATTGAGATGTATATACCATTAGCATAAAAAAAAACCTGCACAAAACCATGTTCGTAATAAATAATGGTTTGCATTACCAGTTCAGAAAGTCATATATGATGCTATTTAGCATTATTTAGAATTTTTGGAATAATTAGTTACAAATACTTCGATAATTCTTTATGCCGCTCCTATCATCGGATTTGAAGATAAGAGTAATACGATTATGTTTCCAAATGATCGGAATTGCCCTTGAGAAATAGATAATTTGTATGCATAACGGTTTACATAAGGTATACGAACAAAAGCACAGTTTGAATGTTATTAGCAGCAATTTGGAATTTATTAGATAACCCTCTACACTTATTTAAACATCAACTTCAGTAATGGACGGGCAATTCTTATTAATGGAATAGTCGTTCAAGTAATTATTGTAGAGGAATGTGTAAGCATTCGATGTATTATATACATTCGACAAATACGCAGCAAACAGATTAGCAATATATTTGCCGTTATTACCTGATTCAGTATCAAGGATTATCATACTGGAAAAGCCATTTAATCTATTTTTATTTCGAAAATATTTCCAAAATCCCCCCGTATCATGTCTGATTAAGTTATTCATATTCTTCATACAATTTTTATAGGATATCACAGAAGATTTCGACAACTTAGACGTAAATCAGAACATTGTTTGAAATCATTGTTGTTTCTTGTTATATATTGTTTGGGCTATTGTTTCTTGGCTATTAATCGCTTTAATTCATAACTGAACCATGTAGGAAAAGAGTCAATAGTTTTTGTTTTTTATGGGACATAAAGATTAATCCCTCGATAGAGTATATCATAAAAAACTTAACTAGCTAATTGTATTTTTTAATTCTCTAGTACAGTATTCCAGTCTTTCGATAAAAAATAATTGTTTAAACGATTAAAATCAGCCGACCTATAATCACAAAATATATTACACGCCTTATCATTGTTTCGACCGATATGTATTGTTTGTCATACAGATGTATTGATGTAATGATGATGTATTGCTTCTGGGAGCAAATAAATGCCCATTTGATCCAATACATAATTAAAAAAAAAAACTTAAGTCTAGAAAGATGTTCAGTATGAATCCCATTCATTTGTTTAAGATTAATTGGGGACAAATATTCAACCAAAATATTGGCTACAGAGTTCGATGATTATTTGGCAATCAAACCCATGTAATCTTTATCCCATAAACAGTCTGGTAGGTTATAATTGCCAGTTAAAATACTTTTATAATCACTGAAACACTTTGATATTTTCTCTATGGAAACACTATTCTCTATTTCTCTATTTTCTCTATTCTCTATTCAGACATTTTAAGAAAATACCACCATTACTAGTTTTATTACTATATGCCTGGCTACGATCCAAACGGAAGAGATAATTTAAGGAAGCTAATTTCGAATCATTGATTTTATCCGATAGCCAAGTTTCCACTAACACAATACTAGAGAGCCAGTCAACACAATTTATATAACACATAAATTCTACAAGTTTTGTCTTCAGTCTGCCAACAACTTGGTAGTACAGATGTAATTTGGAGGTGCTTTCTCAGTTAATATTTCGATTCAGTTTTTTAACAACTTTTTTGTTTGTAAAAGACCTACAGTATGTTACTGAAATTTTTCTGCATCTTCATCAGTTTCCACAATATATCGTTATTACTACATTCCTTGTCAGTGAGACTATAGGAATTAGTGCTAGAACTTGGTCCCATTATAGTGTTATTCATTCCAGGAAAATAAACTTGATTTTGATCCTCGCTGTCATGTACGATTTGACATTTGGGCTTTAACGTACGATGCTACTATGAGCTTTAACTTTCAGTTCAACAATTTTCAGTCTCGAGTATGTTTGGTGAGTCCATTTGTCGCAAGTACCGCACTTCATTGCGGACCAGATCTTATATTTTTGTCGCAGCATCTGCATTTTACAGCGAATTTTGTGGTTACTAAAAACATTATTTGATAATGTTTATTCGAAGTTAGATCGGTTTTTATAGCTAACACTCAACACTAAAACTCAATCTTCTCAACCCGATTAACACTAGAGGGTCGGTATATCACTATGAAACAAGCTCAGAATGTAGGTTAAAATGATTAGATCCTATATATGATTAGATCCCTTTACACATGTTTAATGCGAATTAAAATTGAAAACAACAGCCGACCGTAAACACGAGTATCCTTGTTGACTCGATACGCTTTTATAACAAAACAGGTTACATAGAACGTAGAAATGTAAAAATATAATCATGGATAACCAACATGGATTCAGTTCTGGACGGTCAGTAGAAACAAATCTTATGAAATTACAATTTTTACACGGACTTCTAAAGCCTTTAAAAATCAACCATTAGATATTAATTTATTAAGAACTCAGGGAAATAGGTGGTAATATATTAATAGTTTTGTAACTTTTAGAACACAGCTTGTAAGGACTGGGGATCATATTTCGTCAGAAAACAATGTAACATCCGTTTTATAACCCTGTTATATCTTATTCGTCAGGTTCCATGTTCCGGAACTGTTCCGAATGTTCTATAAGGATTTTATGCTCATACGCATCCAATTCTTTCTCTCCTTTTTTGATGAGCATCATGTTCCACTACCATAGATGATAACTGGCCTAATTACTCTTCAATAAATTATCTTTGATCTTATGATAAATTAGTACTTTGTAACTTTAGTACTTCTAGGAGGCTGAAATACGAGTTCTTTGTGCAATTTCATCTATTCTATTATTATGCTCAATGGGTCTAGAGTCCAAGTTCTTAAAGTTGTTCACACATTTTCAAATATTTTACCATTGATAGTTAGGTTGTCTTTTTTTCACGAAAAAATAGAATAAGTTTTGTTTTTCCAATGTTAACGCTTTTCCAGATTTTTTTCAAAATTTTCATAGCTTGCCATTCTTCCCACAAGTACTCTATCATCAATTAATCTAAATTCTTTACTTTCTGGTTGTACAGCATTTCCACTTGAATAGAGTTTTTGCCTCGTATGACACCCATGGATCTTCTCTCACATCAATGTTTTGTAAGACTCGTTCCAAGATGACGTTGAAGACTGTATGATAAATGACCTTGCTCAAGCCCTCTATTTACTTAGAACTCATATGAGAATCTATTTTGGGCTTTAATTTTGCATCTTGATAGAGCTATTGTTACTTTTACCTATCGCGTGAGTTTCTTTGTAATTCCGATAACGAGAAATCAATAAATCTATATAGGGTTGGTGGATAGGTATGTCGTATTCATACAACTTCTCTAGTATGTGTGTAGTATGTTAAATTATGAATCGGTTATTCTAAAGTCGAGCAATGAGTTTTTTGTATACTTTGTTGCTTAAGGTAAGGAACGATGTGCCTTGTAATTATAGCTCAGCTGCATTTATTCTTTCTTGTGTATTGAACACAATAATCCTATCTTCCGTTCTTTCGGTAACAGTTCTTTCGATATCCTCAACATCATTTGTTGTATTGCGTAGAAAATATGTACCATATTGCAGTAGCTCCGCATTAGTGTTTTCCCTAGGGTTGTTCTTCGTTCCCTTGATTGCATCTTTAGTTTCAGTCAAGTAGAGTTCTTGGATTTCTAGATCAGGGCCTGGCAGGTAGTACTCTTCTTCTTGTTTAGTTCGTGTTTCACCTGTTCCATTCAAAATCTTTTGAAAATATTCTATTCAGCATTTAAGCACACTTTTTAACACAATAATAAGATTTCCGTATTTGTTATTACACTTATTGGATCGGACTTGGTATCCTCTCTTCTCACCCTTCTCTGAAACCATGGTTGTAATTTATGTAGTTAGTTATAAAGACAAACAAGTGAAAATTTTGTTTTGATTTGATTCGAATATGAACGACTTTGGTTGGATTAGGTTAATCTTGGAAATCCATTAAGTAGTCTGTAATTTACTATCGGGTTCATTCGCATAGATCCAAGATTAGTCACGTGCTTGTAAATGACTTTCAGAGCGCCACGATTTTATTTCTGGAGCATTTCCTTACATCAATCTACATGAGACTATTTTTGGACGATCCTCAAATTATGCGAATTCCAACAAGGGTAGAAAGTTTTCACGGCTAAATGTTCATGCAATATCGAATGTCTGCCAGTCACAGTAAAGACTATGGATGTTAGAACTTCACCGTTAGTCACATGACGATCTTGCATTATCCGGTCGCACATGAGATTGATGTTTGCTTCCACCACAAATTTGTATTTCTACGATCATCTTTACCTTCATTGAGCCTTCATCACCAAACTTGAAGTGACTTGATCAAAACACTGCTGTTTATATGATCTAAGTATGACTGAATGTAAACCTAATTCATATTACTTGAAACGAGAAAAACATTTATATTGTTACTCCGAATTTAAGTTCATAATTTTGCAAGTATGAAATATAAAGATATTGAGTAATAAATAGCGGTACTTCGGGGCTCAATATTGAATGGGAATTTATAAAAAATGCTATAGAAAAACACGAATACTGTAAGCTTGTGTAATCTAAAAGATATTATACTTTTAAAATCTTTGGACGATCTAATAGTCACCTCAATTTGTTATTATACTATTTGTTTATGTTATTTATGTTTAATGTTTTTATTTTAGATTGACGAACAAATTAATGATAAATCATTCAATCAAAATCAGCTTAAGAAAGAGGTTAAAACAGAAACACCAAAAATTGAGAATGAAATCATCTTGAAACCAATGCGTCGATCTATTTCATTAGCAGCAAACTCTCGTCAAACTGTTTCGATGCGTACCGCTTCCTCCAAGAATATATTGCTCAAGCGTAGTTCTCGCATTCAACGTAATAAAGAGAAACAAGAAAATGATATACATAAGGACAGTGACTCATGTGAGAATAGTAGTACGAGTACAACTATAACTCGTAGCACGAAACGTAATGATACTTCGGAACGAGTCCCAAAGGTTGGTGAACGATATTCGAGTTTTGTTGCACGCACGACGCGTACGGAAGAAACGGCTTCGACTACATCGATGGCGACAAATACAAGATCAACAACACCAACAACAGTCGTGGCTCGTTTAACGGAGAAATCGCTCAAGACATTGATGATGCGCCATGAAAATGATGAATTGTTGACGGAGAGAAAGGAATGTGTGGAACAAGAATGTACTAAGTTGAAACAACAAGAATACGACGAAGATGATACGATGGTAACCAGCGATTGTGATAGTTTACCATTAGAAGAACGGATTGATTATGTACAGAAAAACAGGCGCAAGTCTTCCAGAGGTCTGAAAAAATCTGGTGGTAAGAATTTGTAATTATAGATAGATACGTATGTACATATATTTGTCATGAACATTACAATTATAGTTATGTCTAGTTTATAATGCAATGATGTATATACGGACAGCCGCCATTAGTTACAAATTCATTACTAATATCATAGCAACACGTAATATATACTAAAATAACAAAATTTGATCTACATGTGTAAGATATATGCATATTATGGATGTGACAATATTCCCAATGATAGGAATATCCATCTTGCTGAGCGTTGGTGGATTAGTGTACTATTGAGTGCGGGTAGATTTGTATGTCTCCAAGAATTTTTCTGCATTATAAAATACGTTTTCTTTGAACAACATCCCTATACGTGACTAAAAGCGTCTACCTGTAGAGAGTATGAAAATTATGAGGTTTAAGTGTGGAAGCAAAGAAATAGGTACTTGATGAATGTGGATGAGAGGATATGTACGATACATTTTTCCGCGTAGGATACGCGAAAAAAATGGAGAACAGGTGGGAACATTGGGTAAGCTAATCTGTAGGTTTGGTATGGGGTGAGTGTGAAAGGATATTTGACCATATTATCAGGATTAGTTTGTGGCATAAAGGAGGTGGATTGAGGATAATGGAGAGGATTAAATGGGAAATTAAAAGAAAAGGAGGATAAGAAGTTGAAGACAGAAAGATGAAGAAAGATTCCTTCACCCTTGCGGAATTTTTATTATTATTTTACATATATGGATGTTCGGATTACGATGAATCATTTTATTTTTAATGTTTTTGTTTTTCGTTCATTTTTGTTTACTTTTATATTTTTTATGTAAAAATATATAAGAATTTGTGTTTTGTCTATTTTTCTGAAGGAGTTTGTAAGAAAAGAACATGCCAATAAAGGTCTACCTATCTACATATATTATCAGACGATTGCGAGGATATGAATTATTCTGCGTTGTTGAGTTGATCGTTGATGAATGTAAATTTTTTAGATTTAAACGGAGGCAATTTATACTTGGCAACTCGTATCTAGATATGATATACACCGGCACATAATACTGGTCATCACAGTTTTTTCTTGTCCACCAATACGTGTAACTTTGTCTTTTGTCATGCTGATTTTGAATCTGATTTGAAATTTGCTCCTTCAAATCAGGATTTTGAGAAAAAAATTTAAATACTTTTTTCAAAAAACAGAACCAATCAAATTAAGAATTGGTAGATTTGGGCTATGTTGGTATATAAAGAGCTACATATGATTCTTTCGATGCAATGTAAGTTAATGATAGCTGATTGTCTTTTCATTTCTTAGTTAAGGCGCCAGCTGGGTCAGACTTCACGTGACCTTGAAGTCAGCACAAACAGGCCCATCCTTTTCCTTAACTACTATAGTCTTACCAGGTCTTTGTGCTGCGCATGCGTCATAATTGCTAGGAAATTACACAGAATGTTTTTTTATATCATAGAAATATACTGAGTGTTTTATTTTGGTTGCCATTATTATTATTATTCAATCTGACATCAACTGGCCACCGAGATCATGTGATTTAACGCCTTTAGATTATATTTCTTTGGAGTTATGTGAAATCTTTGGTCTATGCCGACAAACCGCAGACGATTGTCGTCTAAAGAACAACATCACTCGCGTCAAACATGAAATTGAGCCACTTTTAGGTGAGGATGTCATCCAAAATTGGTCTTCTAGAATCCGCCATCTGCATTTCATACATAATGTCATCAAATGCGTTTCAAAATAAAACAAACATTTTGGCAATATCACATCACAATTTTGTTTACTAATTTTAAACTTCGAACGCTGTTAATGAAAAACCCTTTACATATCTAATTAATATTATTTCTTTTACCTTTGAATAATTTTTTCCAAAACCTGACGTGCCAGATCAAATTTGTTTTCATTATTATAATTAGAACTATAAAAGAAACGAAAATCGTACATAATTTCTAAAGAAAAATAAACAAAATAAAATTTGTTTTCTAGTGTCACTATAACTTTGTTCAGGTAACCAAATCTCTATTTTCAATAATAAAGAAGATGTCCATGTAATCCCACTCAATCTAAAAGAACCGGTATAATATTCAAATAGTGTTGTGTGTTCTTATTATAATTTATTTAAAACATATAAAATTAAAAAGAAAAACAATATTAGAACTTAATCAATTACAGGTGCAAATAAAAGAAAAAAATATAAGCAAGAGAAATCATCGAAGTCGACTAGAAAAAACTTTTCCGAATCGATAACTAAATTATCTGAAGCTGAAACGAAACGAAAGGATTCAGTTTATGATTACGATGAAGATGATTCGGTTGAAGATATTCGTGAGTCATTCAGAAGTACGCGACGGAATAGTTCGCTGATTGGTAGGACTGAAAAGGTATTTGATTTCTTTCTTAAAAAAAAAAAATTTACATTAGTTTTCGTCCCGGATATTCCACTCTTACCATCCTAACGATATATAAAAATTATCTGATCACGGTGTTTGAAAGAGGAAATGAAGTGGATGCAATCTACGCGGACATTGAATGCATAGATCATGGGATATTAATATGCATTTTTGTTTCTTCGACTCAGTAATTGGTTCAGAAGCTTTTTTCAGGTAGAACGCAATGTGTGAAAGTTTGTAACTATGTATCAAGTCTTATAATGGTTCTGTCAGGTGCCCATTAGGGGGGGCACACTTCCCCCTATTATTCAATATTTTTTAGTAATAATGTTGCTGGGTGTTTTAAGTTTTGAATTTTTTTGCTGATGACAAGAGTGCTGCTACCTGAATTTTCATAGAACTTATCAGCGTCCTCATCAGGTTAATTCATATAAATTAAATCTTAATATTCTCGAAAGTGTTCATTTTTTACGGATTTAGGCCTAATCTGACGTGTATTATTATTCATCTATAGGCACTGCTATGAACTAAATGTTTCCTTCCTAAGATACTTTCTCCCATTGGCATACGTTAATGGTTCATCTCAATTTGTAAAAGGTGTTAATTTAAATGTGAGCAAATCAATAATTTAAATGTCCAAATTATTATAAATTTTTAAAATGTTTCATTAAATTATCTATAGAGGGCATCACTCTGTATAGTCTATTTCCGTAAACAACGTCCTAAGAACGTTTTAGTACGGTTTCAATCATGGCGTACACAAAGTGCAAATTGAAATAGTTAAAATTTCTAAAACATCTCAGTAGCTTTTGCTACCAAAATAGTAAAATGTACATAGTAAATAAATTATTACATTTTGTAATAAAATAAGTATAAAAAATTTTCAATAACATATTGCAAGACATTCATTTTGTCATAATGGCATAAAGGCTTGCTAAAGGTATTGTTTATTTGCTTTAATCAATTTATTGTTATTAACTTAGGTATTTATTCAGTTCTTCTGAAGAATGGGTAATTGTTTCCCCGAAACTTCTCAATTTCAATCCTCATAGCTGTGTAAACTGTCATCGATTGGTTTAAACTTATTAAATACATGGAGTTTTGGAACACTTTGTTTTAATTCATTAAAATGTGGACTCCAACACTGAAACGTTCAAAGTTCATTAATGTTATAGCTTTAATTTGTCTTGTAATATCTTAGTATTTTTTTATACCTTATCTTTTGTTCTTCTTATCGTTTTGTTCACTGTAGTTCTGCTGTTTTTTTAAAACTTACAACTCCGCAGAGTTATTTATTTGTAGCCTCACTAGTTTAGTATTATTCTTTTACTTTTATTTGTAATTTTTATTTATTTAATTGAAAATACACGGGTAAAATCCCTTTACAACTCGTTAATATACATTTATAAGATAGATAAAATAATAAAAATTATACAAATGCTGTGCCAATAAAAGTATGAATACATATTCAAAACGTTCACAAATTAGAATATATATATATATATATATATATATATATATATATATCAGCTTACCCGTCGCGCGTTGCTGCGATTGCTACTTAAAAATTCTGATGAAAATTAAATATTAAAGTTTTCCTTTTAATAAACTGAAATATGCAAGTGCACAAATAATAAAAGAAAAATTATATATTTCAAAAATGAAAAATAATAACATTTATGTAGTAGTTTTTTGCTTGTTATTATTGATTGTTTGACATAAAGCTGAGTGAT
>WYDF02098632.1:0-10693 GCA_009867245.2 Adranes taylori | reverse complement strand
AACGTTAGTAATGAAAAGTTAGTTTCATTTATTATACAATTTTTGGTCACCTGTCTACAACAATTTTATACATTAGAGAATATATAGTGTCATCTAGTGGTACGTAACATTTTATATGTACTGATCAAAACCAATTTTAGTAAATAAATAAAATTTTAGTCAACTGGGTTATGTTCTTTATCAATATTTCTATTCAATCACTAACTTCACGCAATATAATATGCGTCAAACAATTTTGTTTTAAAATCAAATTGGCTAATCACCAACTCGCTAAAAAAGTTATACCATTGTCAATTTGCAAAACATATAATAACAAGAATTTATGTTATCTATTTTTTCTATTTACAAAATTATATATTTAAATTTTTTTTAATATTTTAATCATTTGTAAATGTTTGTAGTTTATAACTTTTAAAAAATCGTAGATTTAAAATATTTACAGTTAAAAAATACCAAGATATTCTTTATATTTCAAAAACTTTAGTATTTTAAAGAAATGTTCGTTATACATGTGTCAAAACATTTTGTTTTAAAATCAAATTAACTCCCCAAAACGAAATACCATTTTCAACTTCCAAAAAATATAATAAGAAGAATGTTATATATTCCATTTTCTCTATTTTCTATTTTGATAGTTTTAATAATTTGCATATATTATCTATTTTTTCTATTTAGAAAATTTATATTTTTAAAAAAATTATATTTATAACCAGATTTTTTTATTTTGTTTTCATTTTGTTTAAAAATTCTTTTTATATTGTATTAATATTTTTAAACTTGTTTTTCATTTTGTTAATTGTTTTTTAAAAATTGAATTCTGTATTTAGAATTTTTATTTAAAATTTATAGAAATAATTTTCTGTCCATCGATATAGTTACTTATTTAAACAAAAAGTTTGGTATTGACATCGCCTTATACACATTTAATTACATCTATGGCTATTTAATTACGTCTATGGCGTACAAATTGACTACATTGTTATTAAAAACCGATGGAAGAGTTCAATTCTCTCAATTAAAACATTCTCTCAACCGGAGCTGATTGTGGATCGGATCACCAACTTCTATAATCAACATTTCGACTGAAACTGAAGGTACCCAATAGGAAGATATCCCGTCCAGTGTCGCCATTGACAAATTGCGAGGCTTTTCGGGAAAGGCTAGAAGTGGAACTAAATAATCAATCTCGGTCACCACCAATATACAATCCTCTACAGATAAATGAGAAAGTTTTAAGAACATAATTCTAAACAACATAAATGAAACCCAACAAAGGACAGCACGTAACAAACAACGCTGGATCTCAGATATTACTTTACTACTTGTCGAAGAAAGACGCAGACTCAAAGCAAAAGCTCAAAAAAATCATGTAGATGCCGAGTCTTTTAAGCTCCTCTCTAGAGCGATCTAAAGAGCCTGCCGAAGAGCCGCCACAGTATTGGTAGCCGCGAAACAGTTAGAACTAAAAACAATTATAACAAGAATATAAACAACTAGCCAAGAGTTCGGCCTTCGCATCAATTACAAGACTAAAGTGATGATCGTAGATCGCGAAAACAACAATCGTCCAGGTATTTTAAACATAGACCGCTGTCAAGTTGTGCATCAGTATATATACTTAGGAGCACTTATTCCTAATACCGGCAGTTGCCAAATGGCAATACTCCGCAAAATTCAGTTGGCCCGCAATGCTATGACACAGCTCACCAAAGTTTGGCTGTTTCACGAAAGTTTGGTCAAACAGCCACATAACAAAAGCGACGAAAATCAATATTGTGAATAGTCTTGTCTTTCCCGTTATGCTCTATCCCTCAGAGACCTGGACTGTGTTGGCAGCCGACAGACGACGCATTGATGCTTTCGAGATGTGGTGTTGAATGAGAATGTTGCGAATACCATGGCCGGCACATCGCGCCAATGCCTGAGGTCCTTAACGAAATCCAACAAACACAAGGACTTTCCAGCACTGTTTAGAAACGCATTCTTTCCTTCTTCGGCTATGTCAACAGGAGCACCCGTATGGAGAAACTGATAGTGCAAGGAAGCCCTGCAGGTTCCCGTCGCCGAGGCAGATCACCAACCAGGTAGATAGATATGGTAGAAAAATTTAACGATTTGGATGGAAAAATAATTTGACTACATAGAGTGCACAATTATTTCCCAAAGGCGTATATAATAACTTGACTCGGTAAGTGCAAGAAACAACATACGATATCGATAGCTTGTTATAAGAGATAAATGTTATAATATGACGTATTAGACGAATTGGTGTAAAGAAAGAATTGGTATATATGCGACATGTATTAAAAGAAGATAAGTTTTGGTTTGTTGCAACGCTCTCTATAGTCAAGTAGTTGCGTTGGGCAAGAGCGGTTTTGCCATTCCACGTTGATTCTTCTTGGTATGCTACTTGCTTCATTACTGATTAAAATAGATTAATGTATGACGAACGCTTGTTTCGGAGTTGTTGCTCCTCGTCAAGTACTTGTAAGTATAATCTTTAAGCAGCTGAAATTTTGCCACAGACACTCTCCTTAAAAATAGTGTATTTGTCTTATTGTGACGTTAGCCAATCGAAAAAATATTTTATTGGAAGTTGGCCGTCATACCAATTTTTACAAATAATTTGCTATCCATCGATATCGTGTACTTATTTAAACAAAGAAGTTTTGTATTGACATCGCAAAAGTTTTGTATGTAAATACCATTTATATTTAATGATTTGAAAAATACATCTTTTACAAGGGGAGTGCCTATGGTTAAATGACAGATGCTTAAAGATTATTCTTACAAGTACCTGACGAGGAGCAAGAACTTCGAAACAAGCGCTCGTCGTACATTAGTTTATTTTACACTGCAAATAAGATCTAATTAAATGTGATGGCAGTATAAAACTTTTGGTTAAAATTTATGTTCAAATTTATTTACATTTATTTATGTTTATAAATATTTTATATTTATATTTAAAATCAATGATATTTAAACTTATAATTAAGTTTTTATTTAAAATTTTATATTTGAAAAACTTTAAACTGTAAACATTATTTATTAAAAAAAGGGAAGCAATGTATGTGTTTTAAAATCAAATTGGCGAATCGCTCTTTGTTAGTATTTCCGGTTACTGATGGATTGCATTACAGATGGTTACATTGCGGATATCTCTATTGTTTGAGTATACTTACTTTATTTTATAGGGTTGAAGAACGTAAAGAAAAGGTACTACTTTTGGTTACTGCAAATAGACGAACAATTATACAGCTTACCGTCCTATGTAATCCTCTGTCACAGTGGTTCTCAACTTGTGTTCCGTTAGGTTAGGGAAAGTGTTACTCCAAAGTTTGAAAATTTTAATCCAAAATTTAAGTTATAAGCTTACGTTACAAGAAGAGGAAGTATTTATTACATTTTTAACAGATCGTACTCTCAAAACCAAACATTGCAAAATAACAATTGACGAATTTTGGATTTCTGTTCAAAAACTACGTTTAAAACAATATTTGAAAATGCATTTTCAGAAATGTTAATGTGTTATGTAGTATATTCTTAAATCAATTAAAAATTCATCTTCTATAAACGTTCTTAATTAATTTTATCCTAAAGATGATTCCTACGTTGATTAAAAAAAATATAGAAGTACAACTTTTTAATTATAAGACTGATAAACTAGGATTTATGCAAAGGGCTCACAGAGTTGTCATCCAAGCCCGCAAAATATTTTATAAATTAATTTAAATGTATAACATTTGACGAGTTTATGATAGGAAACTTTTTTAATGTGGGGCTCACGATCAAATTTGCATCATAGGAATGTGGTCCACGAGCTTAAATTACTGCCCACCTAAGTGTTATGTGATTCTAAAATCGTTAAGAATTACTGTTCTACCAAGTTTTCAGTGGCTTTATCTATGGATTGCATAGATAGGATTGCATTTTACAAGCAGTTTCCTTATGGACTTTATACACTGAATTAATAAGGCCTTCATTAAAAAATTGTCTACCTAAAATTGCTATGTACATCATTATTAAAGTTGACATAGTTTTCTATATTTGAAATACTCCGCACATGAAACAATATTTTAAGAACTACAATCTTATATTGTATAATTTGTTTGTATGAAATTCTTTCTTGAACTTTCTACTTTCAACGTTATTAAACATTTCATACTACAGACGTCTTTGAATAGATTCATCTTATAAATTAGTTTCACTTTACTGTAGTTTGAATTGATATTAAATATACTTGATTTTTATATGAAACTTCATTTGATGAATAATAAATGAAATTCCTTTCATCCCTCATTTTATATACTTGGTCTTTCTGTTCTGATCCCTTTGCTTTAATAATGTCGACCATGACATATCGTAGGGGTGATATGATGTTGCTTATTTGTAAAAGACGGTAGTCGTTATTTATTTATGTGATGAGTTCATAAAGTGATTGTTATAGGCAATAATCATTATAGACTTGGTAATTAAATTTTTTTTAATCCAAGAGAGATCAGCGATTCGTTCATTGGACAATAAACGTTTATTATAACTAGGTATAAAATATCACATCAATGAGTGATTTCCTTTAAATATTAATTTGAAATTTAAGTGTAGTGTTGTTACCGGCTAATAAAACTCACATAAATTTATTTAATAAAAAAAAAAACAAATCAATTACCAAATAATGTAAATATAAATCGTCAAATAAAATAACATTTATTTAGAAGATAATATAGCGCGTATACATCAAATGAATCACTCAATACGGAAGAAACACATAAACATGCTGCTAGCATAGGAAAGCATATTCAAAGGATCCCTACATTACGCGCGGGAGAAAAGTCAAGGCATGCTGCTTATATAATCATATGCCGCGTGTTATACGAGATATCGACGAGTTGTCGCAAGCTTCTTTCTTAACCACGTATGTGTGTATTACATGGACATGTTATTTCCGCATCTGATAATTTTTTGCGTAAGATAATATTATTATGAATTTAACTGAAAATTTTTATGACTTAACGTTTATTTCCACTCAACCATTTTCAATAAGTCATTATGCTTCTCAACATTTTGTGTTTTCGATCGATCTCATTGAATGGTAGTTCTACTTAGCTGAAGGCGTTTAAATGCGATGCTTCACAGGATTTTAGTCGCTTAAAGCTCTACCGCTATCGTTTAGGAACTACCACCACTTTTAATCGTTTTTCGACACAAAAGCAATGCATCATTGATCTTTAAAACTCTCTACGGAGCAGGAAGAAATTTTCCTATTGATCATAATTCAAAAGTTTTTAAGCATAAGTTTCCTTTTGCCGGCGAGTCACGCAAAGTGCGACTGGTCCGCTGACACGTCAGAAGCAACTTCTTGCCAGATAATTCTATATAAAAGTTCCACTCAATCTAGCATCAAGAAACGCAATTTAGGAATTGTGTTCCTCGGATGTGGTGTGAGAACCTCGCTCTATTCGAAGTCATAATTAAGAATAAAAACTCTATCTTGCCGTCAAGTCAGTATTCATTCGTTAATTTAATCATTTTCATTTTTAAATCAACTATCAAAATTAAATCTACAACAAATATATATTATAAAATTATAAGCATCGAGGTTATACAACGCATCCTATACTTTGACAGACTTTTGAATGCCTCATTTTCTTTTCTTTCTCGCATTTACATTTATAACCCTTTCCTGCCGACCGACACCTCAATGGAACCAGGAGGAAGCAGCTGTCAATCTTTAAGCCAAACACAGATTTCATCACTAACCACCGGATCGCCGATCACTTCCATAACGATTAAGATCCATTAAGCGACATCCACTCACTCACATCAGACAACTACGTATTTCCATCGTCAATACTATTCAGTGTTTGGATGACGATGTCCTCACAATCACCAACAACAAAGCCGACGTTTCAACAACTCAATGAACACATTATCAACATCTGTAGATTCGTACGTTGACGTATCATCGAAATGTTTCAATCATAACCATCTTCAGGACCGAAGAACAAATAATAACAAGAACTAATTTAAACCTAGTTCGCTACTTTTTTTCTTTATACTTTTGCTAATACAATATGTTACTAGATCATCCTAAATATCTGTTGAGTTATATTGAGCTTCACAAGTCAATGTCAGTCAATTAAAAATCGCGCTTTCGTATTATAAATATTTGTTTTAATACACCTAATTATGTAACTTTGTAATTGCATTCTACATGTGTTTTCTAAAAACTATATATATAGTTATAGGTAAACACATGTAGAACGCAATAACAGAGTTACGGTTCCAAATAAGTGATTCAAGAATTTCTCTATAATATGGCAAGGAATCTTACATCATTTCAGTACGAAATATAATATTGAAGTGTCAGTGCATTTTAATGTGTTGGGTAATCAGTTAAATGTGTATGTCAATACAGTGCAGAGAATAAAACGTCTTCTACCATCAGATTATAGGCCTCAGATTTTAGTCTAAGTCTAAGATCACATCAGTAATTAAACTCTGTTACGAACTTTTCTCTTACAAAAGCAGGATTGTGGTTTTATTATTATTCTTTTTGTATAACCGCTTTCTTTCTTCTTGGAACATAAATAATGCTCGTGCTAAATCGTGCTTGTAACATAAATAATGATTCTCAAACATAAATAATGAAAAATAATTGTTATTATTTTATTGCACACTTATTGTTGTTATTTTATTACGTGTGTAATAAAATAACAACAAGTATTTTTCATTATTTATGTTTGAGAAATTATATATGTTACAACCATTATTTTGCATGAGCATTATTTATGTTATGAAAAGAAAGAAAGCGGTATGCAGGTTATACAAAGAGAATAATAACAAACACTAACCACCAAACGCTTTTGTAAGAGAAAAATTCGTAACCGAGTTTAATTACTGATGTGATCTTAGTCTAAGTCTAAAATCTGAGGCCTATTATCTGATGGCAGCAGACATTTTATTCTTCGCTCTGTATTGGCTCGGGCATTTAATTGATTAGCTACCGCAATAAGATGCACTGACACTTCTCACTGAATTTCGTACTGAACTGATGTATGGCTTCTTTGACGGATTCTAGAGGAATATCATCCTGAATCACTTCTTTGTGTATAATAGGGCGTGTCGATAGGAGGTTAACGTTGGAATCATCCCCACAATACCCCAAATTTGGATGCCATAAGTCCAAACTTATTAAGAATAGCGATTCATGCTTAAGCTATGTAGCTCCCCTACGGCTACTGAACTGGAGCTAGCATCGGCTGTCGAGTCTACTTGCTTCTCGACACAGATTTTACCATCTTACTTCTTTTCATTCCCAATTTCTACCCCGATCTACTTTTACCCATTTGCCTACAAACTAGTCATTTCACCTACTGCTTGGTCGCGTGACAATTTGCAGACACCAATCAGTAATGAATAGACAAGCGTTAATAGCTAGACACGTTTACATAATGTTTCTATTTATACAAGAAGTAATGCGCTGCAATGGCAGCTACACATGTTTACATAATCATTCTATTTTATATCGTTTAATGTACCTACTAAGGGTAAAGTAGTTTGTATATGACTCCTATTTATAAATGGAATATTTATAAATAGAATTTTTGAAAAATAATACTGAAAACTGAAACATTTCCTGGTAAGCATTTAGAATAACATTTGAGTATTGAAAGTATCTAGAGTATTTATAGTAGACTTTCATTAAACGGATTAGATAATTTTCCGCGGCACAATATTGTTTTTCAAAGTCTGACGTCGTTCCAAATTTGTTCAATTTCTGCATAGTAATGCGTTTTTCAATAAGGATGTCCGAAATTTGACAGCTTATTGCTCTGTCGTTTCAGGTGGCAATGCTGCTTTCTTTGACACTTGTGTTCTGTCATAGCCGTCATTTTACCATGGAGTGCTACACCATTCAACAACGCGTCGAAATTCTTGAAATTTATTATAAAAATATGGAATGATCGTACAACGGAGCGAACAATTCACCGAATCATCGCAAAATTTCACCAAAGCGGTGCGACCCTGCACGACACCAAAATGCGCGGATACTGGGATAACATTACTGCTGTTGCTAAAAGTGTGGCTGAAGACCCAAATCTCCCGATTCTTCGTCGTGCACAAGGAGTTGGCCTTTCTGCGACCTCAACTTGGTGAATTTTGCGAAAAGACTTGAGCACGCATCCGTATAAGATCCAATTGACATAAGAACTGAAGCTCCAAGATGAGCAAGCTTGTCTACGTTCGCCGGTTGGGCTCTGGAGCAGTTGGAAGCGGATCCAAATTTGGGCCAAAAAATCATCTTTTGTGATGAAGAGTCTCTGTTGCGTCCGGAGAAGGATAATGGTTTGAATTTTGGTCAGGCGGCGTTATTGGACCAACCATCTTCTGAAATGATAATGGCCAGACGGTGACTGTCAATGGCGAGTGTTATTGGGCCATAATAACTGACTTTTTGTAGCCTCAATTGGTTGACATAAACCTGGACGACATGTGATTCCAACAAGACTGCGCAACGTGTCACACATCGGGCATTACATTCAAGTTGTTGCAAGAAAAGTTTCCAGAACGCGTTATTTCCAGAAGAGGCGATGTGTAAAGGCCCGATGTGTACAGGCCGCTAAGATCGTGCGATTTAATGGCTTAGACTTTTTTCTCTGGGGCTATGTTAAGTCCTTGGTTTATGGCAACAAACCAACAACAATTGACTAACTGGCAAACATCATTCAAACCATTAGTGAGATCCAGCCCGACTTATGCAACAGAGTCATATAAAATTGGATCTCTCGGATCGAGTCTTGTAAACGAAGCCGTGGAGACAATTTGAATGGTATTATTTTTAAAATGAATGGTATTAAATGGTATTGATTGTACTTTAATCCGCAATAAAGATTTTCGTCATATCTCGCACACAATTCTTTTTATTCAATTTTAAAGTTCATATTTTATTTAACAGTATATTTAATGTTTAGTACTGAAGCTTCGTTTCGCTAGACATATTGACTCTTCTTCAGTACAAAACTAAATAGCATAGCGGTGGTATTGAATTTCAAATCAAAATATAATTTAATGTAACAAAAAGTAATATATGTTAGTTTTACCCGCTAAGAAATTTATTTATGCTTCCCACACACAAATCAGCACATATTAAACTTTGAACACGTAACTCAATATGAAAGTTCGTCAAAAAAAAGAGGGACAACATTTTCGCCGATCGATTCTCATTCATGTTATTACATATCTTCCGGTTTATAAAACCCCTCGAGTCGTTTCATCTATTTTTCTCCTTGCCTTCGATTTGGTCTAGTCTCCTCAGTTACGCTTCCATCTATGCACTTTCCACACCATTCTCTTCCTGTTTCTTTGAAATCAAGCTGTTCTATTGCTGACAAGATTATATACGAACGTTTTAAATACTATATAGTGTGTTCCAAAATTACAATGTATGAATAATGGTTTATTAATATATTAATCTCGCTAAAATGACTAACTAATTTTTACATCTGTTTTATTTAAGATCATCTGTCGTATTTCCTTTAGTAAGAAAAATTTCGAAACATCTTACCGGGTATACTGAAATCCTTGTAAGATTAAAAGTTTTTGAGATCAATTGGAAGTGTTTCTACTTCGTTACTACCACGTATAATACAATTGTTCAGATTGTGATTATAGTTTCAACCCTTTCGTGGAATTATCAGACATACAGACTACGGGTTCTAGGGTTCATATGGATTCTATTATTGGGGTGTTTTAGGTCGCAGCCCCAATATGATAACCTAAATACCCCAATAATAGCACCCATCTGAATCCTAGAACCTCTAGTCTGTATGTCTGAAGATCGCTCGAAAGGGTTGAAACTATAGTCACAATCTTAAAAATTGCAGTATACATGGTAGTAACGAAGTAAAATCACTTCTAATTGATCTAATCATGGTTTATCGTAAAGTAACGCTTGTTTCAAACAATCTATTAAAAGTTTTTACTTGATTTCAAACTGGGTTACGATTTTAATTGACTGATATTTCTTGTTGAAGTTAATTATAATTCAACAGATAGTTTGGTTGACACCAATGTTAAATTGATTTATGTTGATGCTGGTCAGATTAAATTGTCGAAACGTCGGTTTATAGTTGAAGATGATGAGGATACCATCCATTGAGTACGCTCGAAGATGTCAAATACGTTGTTTTGTAACGTATGTGAAATTGTGAAATTTTAGTCGTTGCTGCCAAAGTAATATCTAAAAAGGCGACGATGATGCTATTCACGGACCATTGGATAGAGTCAACGTTTACCCGGAGTTGGTGGTAACGAAATGTGGCCTGGAGCTGTTGAAGGGATCGGCGATTCGATTGTTGCAGACGAATTTTCCGCTTGGCTTGGTGACATTGGCTCGTTGGTACATCGCTTCTTTGCCAACTCTTTAACGGCGGCCTCCTCTTGGTTGCACTGTAAATGAGGTTGCACTGAAGTAGAAGGTAAAACAGGGGAGTGAGAGTAAAGAGCTGGGAAGATACGTGAAAAAAAATAGAAAAATGAAGTTTAAGAAAATCTGCAGAAGTTAAGGATGCGTTTACGTAATACTTGGCTTCTTGTACAGCCTATTTATATCCACAGCTGGATGTAGGCCTCCCCTTTTCTTCTCCATTCTTCCCGATCCATTGCCACTTGTTGCCACGTATGTCCTGCTATT
>WYDF02098621.1:0-10694 GCA_009867245.2 Adranes taylori | reverse complement strand
ATGGGAAAAAATTGGAGAATGTGGTATGGAAGGAAGTAATAAGAATGGATGACATGCTAGAGAGGATTAAAAGAAATATGATAAAAAAAAGTTAGGGTCACACTAAGGATGGTAAGAGAACAGAAGGAACCGTGGGAAGAGTATGTGAGGGTGAGAAAGATACGGAAAGAGGAGGGAAATAGGGGAAGTAATAAAAAGAATGAAGAAGAGAGAGAGATTAGAAATGAGATCGGAGAAAGAGGTATTGAGATATATAAGGGATAAAGGAAAATAGAGATCAAGGAAAGAAATGTAGAATGTAAGCATAAAGGAATGGGATAGGAGGTGTAGAGAGGAAGAAATTGAAGAGGAACGTAATGGAAAGAGAAGGGCAAAGAGAGGAAGAAAGAGAAGGGGAGGTGGAGGACGAAACAGAACTGAACGGAGAAATTACGGAAGAAGAAGTAAGACAAGAAATACGAAAGATAAAGAAAGGAAGCGCAGTAAGTCCGGATGGTGTGCGAATAGAAGTGTGGAAGTGCTTGAATGAGAGAGGGATAGAAACAGTAATGAGGGGTATGTACGTAGTATGGAAAGGGGATAGAGTGTGTTGGAAAAATGAACGGAGGGTGAGATAATCACATTTTGCAAGAGGAGAACTAGGAAAGAAGCATATAGTTACATGGGGATCACAGTAATGAACGGGAGTTACAGATTATATTCAAGGGTTTTGAATGGAAAGTTGTAAAAGCAGATGAATGAAGGGAGAGTACTATCAAATACGCAGACAGTATTTATAATGGGTAAGGGTACAACTAATAACATAGTCACCCTGAGCTTCTTTGATTTGAAATCCGCGCTTGACAGACTGGAAAGAAGGCGATTATGGAGAAGAATGAATGAAGTGGGGATATCTGAGGAAATACGTGAAAGTGTAAAAAAGCTGTATGCTGTGAATAAAGTAAAAGTGAGAGCGGGGGAGAGTGTGCAAGAATGGTTCAGAGTGGGCAGAGTAGTAAGGCAAGGGTGTCCACTAAGTGCAAATTTATTCAATATTTATGTTTCGAATTTGGGAGGGTGCAAAAAACGGGCAGGCTGCAGGAGGTCTAGTGGGTAATGAGAGAGTGTGGACACTAGGTTATGCAGACGGTATAGTATGTATGGCGGGTGATAGAGAAGAGTTGAATGAGATGATGAACGAGGGAATAAGACGGTTGATGGTGAATGTGGGAAAAACGAAAATGGTTGTATGTAAGAGGGGGGGGGGTGATAAGAAGGATGAATTTGTAATGAACGGAAGGGTAATTGAGTGTGTGATAAAGTTTAAATATTTAGGGTATATGTTGAGTAGAACTGGGAGTGAGCGAGAACATGTAAAATTGCTAGAGAATAAAGCAGGAATAGCGGCAGAGAGGTCAGGGAATATATGGAAGAAAAAATTTGGAGAATCAGTAAAAATGAGGACAAGAATATTTGAAGTATGTGTGGAAAGCATTATATTATACGGAGCAGAAGTGTGGTCGATTAGAGAAAGACAGGAGATAGAAATGATGCTAGTAGGATACTTGAAGAGAATTTTGGGAGTGGACAAGTCTACCTCAAATGAGATGGTGTTGCAAGAATGCAATATGTACAAGTTTGGGTAAAGGCGACAAAGAAAATGGTTAAATATGAAAGGAAGCTGATGGCAGGAGAGATGGACAGAATAGTGAAAAAGGTATATATATATATGTGCGATGAAACAAGTAGAAGAGGGAGAAAAAAGGAATAAATGGGCGAATGATAGAAAGAAAATATATGATAAATGTGGATGGTCGATGAGGGAATGGTATGAGAGAATGGTTGGAGAGGGTGATTGCGAAATAGAGGTGGAAAGAACGATGGAGGGTGTAGAGATGCAGGAGAGGAGTGAAAGGATAAGGGAGAGCAGATTTAATAGGAAGTATATGAAATTATATTTCGCACTGGCCAGCGTGATAGGAAATGGCTAATTTCCTCTCGATATAAATCTCGATATAAAATTGGGGATTATTGAGAGAGGCCTATGATCAGCAGTGGATGAGAAACAGGCTGTTTGATGAACATAAGGAATTAGAGGTGATCGGCAAGAGGCCGGAATATTTAAAGTCAAATATGAGAATGAACGAAAAGAGGACGATTGCCAGGTTCAGGTGTGGGAGTATGGAAAATGGAATAAAAAGAAAAGTGTTGTAGAAGATCGAAACGTGTTGTAGAGTATGTGGAGGAACAGAAGAAACATGTGAGAACTGGGTGAATGAATATGAAGGGATTGTATGGACGGAGGAACAAAGAGAGGAAGCGAGAAACTGGATGATTTGTATGGGGCAAGGGAAGGGGAATTAGGATCACGGAAAGCATAATGGAGGAGATAGACAGAAGCGCCATTTGAAAAAAAGAAGAAAGATAAACCGCATGCCATCTCGTCTCGCATAATTGCGTTTTCAGCTTTTATTTATTATATTTTGTTTTGCTATTGTTAATTTTGGTTTAATTGTTTTTTTGTTGTTTGGTTTTAATTAATATGGTGTTGTATTTACCTTTCTATGTGCCAATGTAAATGTAGTTTATGCCAATAAAGGTTCTGTATTAGTAATTAGAAATCAGTGAATGTGATTTTGAAAAGCTGGAAAAAAATATAAATTTAGCCAATGCACTCATTTGGATTACAGCTGCTTGGAAATAGATACTTCCTGCTACAGTTAAGAAAAGTTTTTCTAAGGCAGGAATTACCTATATTATTCAAAAAGATACAATTTTTTATGAAGTAGGCGAAATACCTCTTGTCCTACAGCTTATAACGAAATTGGGGATTTAAAGGAATTTGCTTCTGTTGATAGTGATGTACCTACAGAGAGCCCTAACTTCAGTATTAAGGAACTTATAGAAGGACTATGTAATAATGATCAAGAACATGACTGATACGAATGTGAAGCTACGTTCCAAAATCTATTTTATCTAATATGAGCGAAGTGTGTGCAAAATTAAGAGACATACAGAATTATTTATTGTTCAATAACAATAGTGAAATTTTTATGGATGTTTCTCAAATTTTACTTACATGTGAAGCTGAAGTTTTTAATCGAAACTAAAAAAATTAAAGCAAACAAAGATTGAAACATACTTTAAAAAAGCTTAACAACATATGTTTTTTCATATGAATATGTTGTAATAATATGTACATATAAATAATGAATATATGTTATGACAAATAACATATATATTACATACATACCTGTAATATGAAGTAATTATATTAAAATAGTTCTAGTTTGTCGTATACACATGTGTTTTTATATATGTAATATTTACTTTAATTTATAAAATAAAGAAAAATCTTAAAAACCAATTATTTTATTTGTAAGATGGAAAACCTGGCAATTACGGCCAGCTTTATATAACGGACAATATTTCTTGTTTGTTTAGTGAGTGTTACTGACAAGTTTTACTGTGTTTAGGGAACGAATGTACCCCGTGAAGGTAAATTTTCAGCGGCAGATAAAAAAGTATTGACAATAAATAAATACACTAGAGTTATAAAAGATTCTCGAATGCCAAGTACAAGCGAATCGTTTTACTTGTTATCTTCTTTCTAATTTATTACACACTACTTATTAAGCTCAGTATGCGAGATTAACAATAATGGTTTATACTTTAATTACTATTTATAAAAATTAAATTGTCTTATATTGCAACATCATACAAGATTAAGATGGCTGCCGCGTTCTTTATTATACACGTAACTCTATGTTACATGTTCTTACGCTAATTGCTTAATTACTAAAATGAAGAAGAACGTATTAGCGCAATTGCTGCTATTTGTAAGGTTTGCTATCGTGCGTGCGTCTCCATGGTGGCGGACGAACGAATAGATACAAACTGTTATTCCGGGTGTATGTGCTATTGATATTATATTGATCGACCTGACGTTGAAGTATGGAGATGCGGGTATATATCTCTCGTAGCTAAGAATTCACTTACCTTCTCATGGGCATATTGCTTGTTGAAGATGGTGTCACACTTTGCTCCACCGTTTTAAACAATTGTGATTGAGTTCTATAAGTATCCTAAAATTTAAGACCTTCCAATATCTATACAAATTTATTTACTACATACTTTACATTTGTTTATGTAAGTTTCATTTCATTTAACGGCCCTGCTTAACATTAGCACTGTAGTACTCATAGCAGTTAAGATTTTTTCAAATAAAAAGAAATAATTAAAATTTCTTAACTTTTGTAGTTAAACTACAATGACAGCTTCAGTTTTTCTCTTATAAGATTGACATTGACAATACAAAATAAAGTAATTTACCTATCTGTACTGAAGTCGTCAGGAATGGCAAAGGCTAGAAACTTATTGAAATGATTAATGAACTATAAAAAACTACAACTATTAAAGTACAAAACTTAAAAAACATGAGTATATTAGTCCTAATCTTGAAATCTCATATATCCAATCAGATCAACTTATATGAAATTATTATGATGTAAAATAATGTTCATTAAATTAAGTTTCCTTAACACATCGCAGGGAAGCCAAGTCAGGCAGTTAGTACTAAATCTAATCTTACGAAGTTAGAAAAGGACAGTAAGTGGAATGTGCCGTGAAAATTCCCGATGTGTTAGAATGGAATGAGTGATAACTATATGTACAGGACGTATATACTGTAGGAGTAGAGAGTAAAGTGCGAAAGACACAAACCGACGCGAAGCCGATGCGATCTAATCAAATTCCCTCCTAGAGGAGTGAAACGTCAAAAGGCGCATCTTAGAGATAGGGCAACCATAAACTTAACGAGAACTGCAGAACAAACGTGCACTGAGATAAATTTATAATGTGCCAAGGGCTGAAAATGTAATGTTGAACACGGTACGCTCAAAATATTATTTCATTATGATTTCTATCCAAAGCTGCAATATCTGCACAAGTAGTGTTATAATTTTATAATATTAAGAAAAATTGCCACTGGTAATATCGTATATATATATTAATTTCTAATTTGTTTAATAATAAGTCACAAATTGATTTATAAGTGCTTAATAGTGTAATTAATTTTTGTAATTCTTCTGCGGTGTTTATCCAGTTGATACTGATTTGTTTTATATTGTAACGCCAAAAAGTCAAGTGAAGTAGCCAGACTTAGCGCCATTAGCTCGACTAATTAACACCTGCAATTTGTAGGTAAGAATAAAGCTATTTTTTATTCAGAAATTATTTAAATTATTCTTGGTAGTTATAATATTTATTTAAGAATCTAAATTAAACTGTAATAAATTATAATGTAATAAATAGAAATAATAGAAATCTAATTGTGTGACCCTTCATCTAGCAGTGAATCGTACACTTCCACCAAATCTATCAATTACTTAATATAAGATTCAGTGTCACCCATCATAGGAAGTTTGATGCTATGTTTGTTTGATGCTATTTTCAAAGTTTGATGCTATTTTCAAGTCAAAATTTCCCCTCGTTTTGAACATATTTTCTGTCCAAGTGGTTGCCGTAGTATTTAGACTTTCAAACATTCCTTACCTACCTATTAATATTTCGCAAATCGCATTCATTCATCACATTCCTTGCAGGGGACTTCGCATTCATCGCAAGGCATATTATCGAAACCAAAAAGACAAAATTCCACTAGAAAACCAAGGAGTTTTTTAAATCGCAATGGTTTTTCTGGATTCACACTGATTTTTTCACAGTGATGGAAACTGTTACATGCATTTGCCTGATAAGTACTCAAATACGTCGAAACGAGATCTCTTCTCATGTTGGTAACATTTTTCAGTTTTGCAATTAATACTAAGTTCTCATAAATTAGAATAATCAAATTTAATCGGTGTGAACAAATGTAAGCTATTGTGATATAGCTAAATATTGTACTTGGTAACATTTTTCAATTTTGCAATTAATATTAAGTTCTCACAAATTAGAATAATCAAATTTATTCGGTGTGAACAAATGTAACCTATTGTGATATATCTAAATATTGTACTTATGGAGATTTAAAGTCAAAAATTAATATATATATATTATATGTGAAAACCGTCGTAAAATCTTTTTATAACATTTACTAATTTTAAACTTTTGAAACTTTTTCCCGAGTTACTTAAAGCTTTAGCAGGATCGTCGTGTTGTGAAGTTCGTATATATATAGTTGAATAAAACAATGCTATAAAACTAATTCTGATTTATTTACATATTTACATGAATAGAATTATGAAATGAAAATGTAAAATCAGATCTACACAGTCGGTAGTCTGAAAATGGATTCAGATATAATAATCTAATATTGAAATGATGAATAAATAATAATTAATTAAATAGTCATCCATATGACAAGTTTTCTTAATATTATGTTATATATTTGTTTTAATGTTTATGGTTACACATCACTTAATCAATCAACATCTTAGTTCGTGATGTATTTACAACGTGCATCAATGATCAAACAATTTATTTAAATCAATATCTAATCACCTTGATGATGTTTGTAATTAAACATTGTTTCTTGTAGATTATTTCACAATTACCGTAGGCGTGTATTTGTTATAAAACCATTATTTTATGAGCTATTTGGACTAGATATAATATCAATGCCATAATTAATTTCGATTAAAGGAATAAACTATTAAACTATTTATTTTCATCGATCGCTTTTTGATAATCGGGTAGTTTAAATCAGAAGTTGAGAATTTATCTAATTAAGGAAACACCCTGTTATACTGTGACGAATTTAAACGCGACACTATCATTCATCCATTTAGTAAGAGGTAGGGTTTAGTAAGTGTAAGAGGGAAGGGTTAGGAAGGGAAGAGAGGAGAGAAGAGGCTTCAGATGAACGAATTGGGTGGGTAAGAGATGGTGATGAAGGTGAGGTGATGGAATAGAGTGTGCAAGAATTGAGGAGAGAAATTGAAAATATGAAAAAAGGGGGAGCAGCAGGTCCTGATAAGATACCTGTGGATGTATGGAGATGTTTGAATGATAGTGGAATGGAAGCGTTAGTAAGAGGGATGAACAAGATATGGAAAGGAGAGGTATGTGTGCCGGATGAACGGAAGAGAGGTGAAATAGTGCCTGTGTTTAAAAGAGGGAATCGAATTGATGTAGACAGTTTTAGAGGGATTACTCTTATGGATGGCTTGTATAGAGTTTATACGAGGGTGATGAAGAGGAGATTAGAAGTGGAGCTAGGCAAAAAGGAAGTTTTATCCGACACTCAAAGTGGCTTTGTCAGGGGTAGAGGAACAGTGGATAAAATCAAGAAATTTTAAAGAGGAATAAAATGTATCTGCTGTTCATTGATTTAAAAGCTGCTTTTGATAGGATAGTAAGAGAGAAGTTGTGGATGAGACTCAGTGAGGTAAGTGTATCAAAAGGAACGACTAGGATGATAAAGGACATGTATGAAGGAACGAGGGTAAGAATGAGAGTGAAGGGAAATGTTTCAGCTTGGTATGACACCAACAAAGGAGTAAGACAGGGATGTTCACTGAGCGCCTCACTATTCAACATTTATTTGTCGGATCTTGAGGAGGTGTTGCGGAAAGGACAAGGTGGTGGAGTGAGCATTGGAAGAAAAAAAGTGTGGTCTCTTACGTATGCTGATGACATTGTATGTATGGCTAGTAGAAAAGAAGAGATGGATGAAATGATAGAGAGAGTGAAGAAATATATGGATAGGGGAGGATTGGAGGTGAATGTGGAGAAAACAAAAGTTATGGGAAAAGGTTTAGAGCTAATGAATAGAATTGTGGAAGAAGTAAAAAAACGAAATTAAAGGGAGGAAAGTGTTAGGGAATGAGAAGTGTTGAAGAGATAAATAAAAGCCTTCTGCCAATGAAATTTAATGTTAAGATATGTATAATTTTTGTATTGTTTATTGTCCATTGTTTTTGTAAGAGTTATTGTTTTAGTTTTTGTATGCCAATAAATCTATAATTCATCGATTTAAATAGTGGAGCCGACTATTATAATACTCACGCAGATAGAAATGGAAAAATCTAAAGTCTCTACGTACTATTCTTCAAATATTCCTTACCTATTACCTCTTGGTTTGGAAATACACAGAATTCGAATAACTTGTAATTGAAGTTTCTGGTTGATTCAAAACCAATTAAAATTAAAGTCCATGTTTATGTCTAATCCTTAAGAATCAAAAGTTTATTCATTTTGGTCATACGTTATAGGTTTCTATAAATGTGTAGTATTGCAAAGAACCCCAATGGAAGCAATCCACAAATCAGAAATGAAGCATAGTATCTCGATAAATGGAGAATGCAATCACAAATATCCATAGATTTTCATATACGCCATGTATGCTGACGTGGTCTTCAATACATTATTTTAGAGGTTATTATCATAATTCCGACTTGTATGATAAACCCAATGTCAATTTAGCTTGTTAATATGTCCAACAAGATTCAATTGGTAAACAACGATCAATTCATGTTTGTCTTGATAATTGTATTAAAACCACTAAACGCTTTAAAATTAGATTTGCTTCAAAAGTCGGCCTGATCCCGAACTGGAATCGATCAGGCTTGGTTCGATATCCAATTATTAACGACCAAGAATCATCAAATTATTTTCTATACACTTATTAATTAACACATCACAAATCGCTAAATTTTATTTGTCAAAGAAAGAAAAATGGTGAATTCATTTGAAGATTTTTTCATAAGAAAAAAAATACATAGAAAATTAAACAAAATGCATAGAAAATTTTAATTTAATTCAAAATTATAAAGAATATTTTAACATAAAATAAATTAAATTATCATAAATAATATAATAAATGGAAGGGTAGTGTTTTACAGTCACACTTGCAATCTGATACTAGTGACAGAAATAAAATATAAGTGCGCCAGAACGTTCAGCTGGTGTCAGTTTTCCCCCCTGGGAAGATAAATTCATTTCGTGTATCGACGGTAGACTTCAAGTGGGAAGAGCGCGAAAGAGGAAGAACTTATAGGAAGTTGAAAATTGTGACGTCGATGTTTTTTTTTTACAGTTGATTGAATTGTATGTTTTGTACAATGGCCGGTTGTTTTCAAATATATGTTACAATAAGTAACAACCGATAGATTATATGTGAAAAATTGGGGTATTTGTTGAGTGATTATTCGACTATGTATGTATATTTTTAAAAGAAAAGATTTCTAAACCCTATTTCTTTCATATGAAATGAGTTTCAATAAAATCTACGTTTTCAGCAACATTTGTTAAACTTTAAACAAAGTTTGGTGACAGACAAAAGGTTTATATAAATATAACATACAGCAAAGATTCAAATGTTATCAGATTATGTAGAAATGTAGAAGCTCTTTCTGAAAAGTTTTCTAATTACTTCCAGATTTCAAAATACGTGTAACGTATTAAAGTCTTAAGATAATTCTTATAAAAATCTTTTAATTCCACATCTGGTTATAAAGCTATAATTAAACAACTAAGACAAACTTGATTTAATTAGTGCATTTTCAATGGCAAATTACTCCAAAACACGGATGGCAAATGAAGAGTCTTTCTCTGCCAACATAAAAAATATGTAGTAAAAATGGATTGCAAAGTTTGTGTTAAAAAAACACTCCATATATACCACGTTGATCACAAATGTCATGAATTTATGCAGAAAATTCGAAATGCATGTTTATTCATCAAAATTGATATTGTCCCCTTCGAATACTGCAATGTATGTATGCCTGCGCTTGATTCAATCCTCGAAATATTTATGATACTCAGTTTTCGGTTTGGTAATCAAAGGCCATAGCCGTCTTCGATTTTGCCATTATCTCATTTTAGCTGATAAAAGGTGCTCTTCGAAACGAAGTTTTTGAGTCGACTAAACAGGAAGAAGTCGCAAAGATCCAACTGAGGTCAATTCTACGAGTTGTTTGCCCACAAATCCCGTCTTTTTGGCGAATTACTTCACGCAAACATCTCATAGCTTCCAAATAATGTTTCTTGTTAACTGTATAATCTTCGGCGAAAAATTCATGATACAGAGTAGCGTAATCCATGAACACCGTGAGCATCGCCTTCTTGTTCGACCGAAATCGACGTGGTTCTTTTCAGTCTTGCCTCATCGGTCTACGCTATTCACTAATTTGATTCGTACAGTGTATACTAACAAATCCACGCCTCTTCTCCTGTAATGACACGTTTTATAAATGCTGGGTTGCATTCTGGTATGAAAATCATGTCTGCCTTACGTAAATGTAGTCCCTTTTTGCATGAAATGAAGGTCTTTCGGAACCAGCTTTGTAGTTCGGAAATGTGTATGAATGCTAATAAAAGTTGCTCTGTATGCAAGGAAGTAGAGTGTTTCTATTTTACTTATGAATGTAACTCATTAATAATTTATCTATTTATATAAAAATCAATGTAAGTTTGTATGTCTGTCTGCCTGTATGTATGTATGTATGTTCCTTATGCCTGACTACACCATCCATCCGATCGACATGAAATTTCAGGAATTTGTTGAGTACACTCCCGGGAAGGTTCCTGTGAATTTTTTGAAATTTTATACTGGAGCAAAGATATAGCCTCCGAAATGTTTCCTTATGGATTGATAGGAAATGGCGTCTTACTAGTTTTATGCAATTTTATGATCTATTTATGGCTTATGTTTTATGTGTATGGCGTTGTTAATTATTAAATAGTTAGAAAATAATAAATCAATGCGGTAAAAC
>WYDF02098610.1:0-10695 GCA_009867245.2 Adranes taylori | reverse complement strand
TGAAAATCGAGTTCGGTGGAGATCTCTTGTGGAAGCCCTATGCCCCACCTAGGAGCGAACAGGACCTAACTAACTAACACGGGTCATACAGCAAAGTTTATTTGATCTCAAAGTTTTATCCTCAAAATACTGTATAACCTAACATACTGTGTGTTCTGTGGGAAGTTCAAAACTATTTAAAAGCTGGAAAAATATGAAAAAGGAGAGAATGAAGACGAGGTTTAAATGTGGAAATATGGAGAGACGAAATAGATATTGGTTGAAGAAGAGCGGTAGGCAGTGCAGACTATGTTCAACAGAAAAAGAAATGTGTGATCAGTGGTTAAAGTCATTCCAGGTATTATGTATTTACTATAATGTTTAGTACAGTGTTTTATTTGATCTTGACTGGGTTAATTTGTTCTTAAGCTAACGAACAGAACTGAGCCAAAGATTATTCCAAAACATTACTCGTGCTAGAGCAGCAACGGATAAAGGAAGTTGGAACTAATTTTCTGCTAATTTGAGAACTGTATTATATGGAGTTCGTCCAGTCAACATTTGGAATTACAATGAAACCAATCTTGTCGGTGACTCGGTGAAATTCAAAGTAACCAATAACCAAAAAAGATCCTGAAAAACTGAACAAAATATCCTAAAAAGAACTCTAATTCCTCAAAAGCGTGTACATACCTGATGATATGTGTTATCTTGAATGAGGTGAACAATAAAATTCAGAAACTGTGGTCTACCTAGACTGAGAATGGACCGCAAATGCTCGTTATAATCGAAGCAATTCAGGGTGGTTTGATTTCAATATATTTGAGGATTGGTTCCAAAAGTTACTACTTCCAATATTGAAACACCAAGAACGACATGAAGTTATAACTTTGGACAACTTATGTGCCCATCTAAATATAAAAGTTATTAAACTCTGTGAAGATAACAATATCCGATTTATTGCCTTACTTTCTAGTACAACTCACCTTCTATAACCGCTTGCTGCGGCCTATTTTCGCCCGAAGGAGGGGTATCGGAGCAAAATTTTGAAAAATGGAAAGATACAGATAATGGAAGCTGGTTTAGTAGTGTACTGAAAAACAAATTTCCCCAACTGAAAAAATTGTTAACAAAACTAGACGAACAGGGTTCTACAAATCTGAAATCAGGCTTTCGTTAATAGCAATATTTCGTAAATGTGTTGTTTCTTCATTAGACAAAAATGTTTTATTAAATCGTCTTAGCAACCGCATTGTTGCAGATAATACTGTAATAGAGGACAATGTATCCGAAAGATTTATCGAACAATTTAACTAAAGAAGACATGAAGATGCTAAAGAGACAAAGAAAGCGGAAGAAACTTCAATTACCTCCTGGTAAAAGCATTACCGTGTCAGGCTTTTCTCATTCTTTTGCAAACTCTGATGACAAGTGCAGCTTGATTCCTTCACATTCATCCTCTTGCGATGAGTAAAATCAAAAAAGAAGTTGAAAAAAGTCGTCTGATCATTTTGATGACAATGAGAACAGCGGGAATATGGAGAGAGTGAAGATAGTCTCTGCTATCCAAAGTTTTCTGATAAAACAAAACTTGATATTAAAGGCTGAAAGTTCAGAACAAACAAAAGTAGTATGTATTCTAGTCCAACCAAATAAAACATAGGTTTTTATGTCGCAGTAATGTATGATAACAAATATTATCCTTGTGAAATAATTAAAATTACAAACGCAGTTAATGTTATGGTGTCTTATGGAAAACAATGGAAACGACCTCTCCGTAAAAACGAAATTTTCTTCAGCGATAAGGAAATTTTAATGACATTACAAAACCCAATTAAGCGTAGACACCGAAAGGTTTATGATGTCCTGGAATTAATTGATTATTTATAGGTGCTTCTTAAAATTGTGACTTTAAATATGAAAATAGCAATTTTGTTCGTTTCTCGACTATTATGTTTTATTTTATTATAAAAGCTTCTTACACGGAGACTTATATAATATAAATTGGGGTCCCAAAGAAACCCCGAACGACGGAGTAACTTTGTAACAACTTTCGAGTAAAGTAGCTTTGATTAAAAATATAAAACTCATCTTTGAATATAACAGTAAAAATAACAGTAAAAATTATTTTCACATATGTAGATTTATTAGAGCCTTTGCGAACTTTATATCCTAAAATCCTTCGTTCCAATAATCTTAAAAAAGCTACACAAAAACACCAAACAATAGAATAATGTAAACTTGTGTGTAGAAACTCCTGCCAAAGGGAAACTACACATACTAGATGTAACTTTATGTAGATTTAACCTAAATTACCTTAACCCAATAGTGCTACATATGGGAGTTAACGCCCTTTGAAAATTACACCGTTATTTTTTTTAAATATTTCAAATAAACCACTACGTAAAAAATTCCAAAAAAGTGTTCCTAAAATTGTACAAAAAAAGTGATGTTCTTCAAAATCACTTCATGTACCGTTTTCGAGAAAAATCTATTTGAACTTTTTGTGTTTCGAGCACAAAATCACTTTCGATTACTAAATTATCTTTACAATACCTAGTTGGCTTTGACAAATAAACAAAATCAGACATTACGTCAAATTATTTTGATATTATTACGTCAGATTATGGTGCTGGCTTAGAAAGATAAAATAAATACATAATTCTAACTCTTCGTTAAAATGGTTCATTATTCTAATGAAGAATATGATGGTATGCATTTAGTCTATAGGTAAGTACAATGTAACGCTTGTGCGGAGCGAAGATACGCGGAAAATTTCCAAATAGGGCTTCCCAGCCTCTCAACATTTATAGTGCTATATCAAACATTAAGAGGAACTGGTTTAGTAGTTTCTAAAAAGACTGAAACTGGTAGACACCCTGATGTTAGAGAGGAATACGATGATGCTATTTTGCTCGAAGTAGAACAGAATCGTGAGATTAGCGTCAGAAGACTCCCTACTATGTATGCAAGCATCTCTAAATCTTCCATATCGAATATTATTCATAAAAACCTTTCCTTTAAATAGCTCATGCGTTGTTATATGGCTATTTTTCTGTGCGCGTAGATTTTTAAATTGGTTGCGGAACAAAAAGAATCAGGATACTTTTTTCTAATATTTTATTTTGCGACGAAGCTACCTTTACCAGAAACGGGATTTTTAATTTACATAATGCACATCATTACGTTTACATTGGTGAAAATCCTCATACAATAAACGAGACTAAGCGCAGCAAAGATTTAGTATAATGTATGGAGAGCTGTAGTCGGTAATTAGCCACTGGGACCTATAGAGTTACCTGGCCGTCTAACAGGACAGGATTGTCATAACTTGGGTGCAAGTTATGATTATCCACTTGTTATAATACACTTGTTATAATTAAACTCATTAAATAATTATTGTAAAAATTTATTTAATAAATAATATATATAATTATTATTTATTTGTATATGTTATTACAATTTTAGTATTTTAATTAATTATTTCTTAATATATTTCAATATATATATATATATATATATATATGTACTTATATATCAAAATGTCTATTTCTATTATACCTTTGAAATTTATTAATTTATTAAGCCTTCAATTATAGTATAAATAAGTTAACAATTTTAACTTCCTTTAAATAAAATATACCAATTTATCTAAAGTCTAAATTTAAGCATTTGAAGTAGAATTTGTGTATATTACCAAATGTGTCAACGTTGTGGTTTCTATTCCCAATTTATTCTATAGTCCTGCCACGTTCCAGCATACCACACTTAAGCTCCCATCATGACTTAACAATCTCCCATGCCTTTTACCCCATTCCTTTTTCAACCCACTCTTTCCGTATATCACGTCACCCATAATCTCATCTCCATTAAAAGCCCTCCCTTCCCCCTTCTTCATATCTTCTTCTTTTAAATCTCCTTCCTTAACTTCTATTCGTATTTTTTTCTTATCTCTATTTCCTCTGCTGCCCTCTACATACTCATTCCCGCTCCCACTCCATACTCTTCTCCATTTTTCACTATTGAGTACCTGTCTCTCCCCTCTTAAGCTGTGTTCACCCTACACTACCCATCCACTACTTCCGTCATTGAGTTATCCGATCCGCTCACTCCATAACCATTTCCTGTGCTCCCTCTAGCTCTATGTGTACCATTTCTAACCACTGCTACCAATTTTCATGTATTTTCCTCCCATTCCCACAGTTGATCCCCACCCATACTTTTTGATAACCCATTGTTATTCTCTCTCTCCCTACTTTTAATCCTTCAGCCAACCTTAGTGTGTCTTTTTGTGTGCGCCGCTCATCTTCGGTTAAATCATTCACAATACAAATACCTGTACCTTTTAAACTCTTCTTTTTCTCCAATATTTCTAATTTATTTTCCCATCCTTCCAATTTAACTAGCATTGGTCGCACTTTCCTCATATCCTTCTCTTTTTCCATCATAAAGGCATCTTTAATTTTTGGCCTACATCCCATTTTTGACAATGTCTCTTTATATATGTCCTCACAGTCTTTTATTGTCTCATCCATCCGTTATGTAACTATGTTTAACTTTAGCTCCTTTTTCAACGTCAGCTGCTCCCTCTCCTCTAACACTAATATCTTCTTACTTAATTTTTCATTCTCCGCAGACTATTTACTCGCACCCTTTACTATATCACTTCTAATATTCAAATTATCGTCCTTTATAAGACTTTCAATTCCTCTTTTATTTCCTTTAAATCTTTCAACTCCTACCTTATCTCTCTTAATTCCCGTAGAATTTCTTTTTGGAATTCAATGTTTTCCTTCCTCCATGCCTCCTCCCCTCCATCTAAAACTTCTTCTCTTTTTCTTTTGAGTACATTCCCTGTTTTATCAATACGTCCCATACTCCTATTTATCGAACTTCCACTACGTGATCTGGATATGAACTTTTCCACGATCATTTTTTCCTTAACCCTTAACATTTTTTCGTTCAGCCATAGAAAAACTCATCTCTTTTAACACTCCCTCGTGATGTAAACTTATATCACGATGTATAATCGAAATACTTTCACCTTATTTAACTATTCACAGTTGGCAACTCTATTCAGTTTGTTTACAATTGTCTTACTTAAAATTTATGCTATACGATACGCTAACGCACACTACAACTTTTTTGCTTTATGCTTTTTTATCTTATCATTATATTCGCTGCACATAATCTTTTTTCTAGTTAATTACACAATTTACTTATCTATAGATCTTCTTTTCTTTTCCCTGCCTTCTCACCTCTTATCGCTACACTTGGAACCATTTCTATGTATTTTATTCTAAAATCTTCCCTCATATATTACATTATTTCCAAGAGCGCTACTAAATCACACATATATCTGAACTTAGGGTTACCGCTTCTTCCGCTTTAATAACTAATATAAACAAAAATGAATGGAGCAGGACAGAAGCAGAAGGGATGGAAATGAAATTGAGTAAGGTAGATTGAAGGGTAATGGGAAGAATAGAGGAAGTATCGGAAACAGTTATAAGGCACGTAATGGTAAGAAGAAACAAGGGAGGAATGGAGATGGCACAGTTAAAAAGATGTTTAATAGGAGATGGTAGGAAAATGAAAGAGGTGAGAAAATTGTTAGAGCAAGTACGACAGAGAGGAAAAGAGTGGGACGAATACATAAAAGCAGCGGGGAATGGAAAAAGTGGGGCAGGAGATGCTGGGCGAAAAGTGAAGAAGAAGATAATTTAATAAAAGGAATGAGCTCAGAATAGATGGTGTGAAATATATACAGGAAAGTAGGTAAAATGTATAAGAAAAAGAGATTGAGTTAGAGGAATGGGAAAAAATGTATAGTAGGCATGGAAGAGGAAGGAGAAGGTAGAAATATATTCGAAAGAAAGAAGTGCTAGGAGAGGAAGAAGAAATATCTATTGAAGAGGTAGAAGAAGAAGTGTTTAAAGGAAGAATTAGGGGGGCGAATAAAGGAGGTACCTGCCATCATACCGTTGGAAGTGTACGGAAATTTGAATAAAGAAGGAATGAAAGCTTTAACAAGAGGGATGAATGCGGTTTATGTGGGAGTGGAAAGGATACGCGAAAATGTAGAGAAGGAGAAATAATACTGCCATGTAAAAGGGCGAACAGGAGTGATGTAAATAGTTATAGGGTGATAACAAATATGAATGGATTATCTCGAATGTATGCAAGAGCATTCAATGAGAAGCTGAAAAAGGAAATCATGAAAAAAATGTGCTTTGAAATACACGCTCGGAAATATCTATCTGTTTGTCGTGATCGGTCGCGTTTACGTTGCTTAGTATAAATTGAAAACTAACTCGGTTATATGTGATAATTATAAGACGGGAACTAGATAAGAAGGTTACAATTAAGATAATGGAAATTAATTTAGTGTGAGTGTAAATAGATCACGTTGTGGTTAGTAATAAAAAGCATTTGATTCTTTTAATTACATAGCATTTGATGCATGTAAGAGGTAATTGATATAGTGACGAAATAAAAGACAAAAAATTAGATTAAAGAATACAAGAAGGTTTAGATGGATTATGCAAAATGGATATGGAGCGATGATGATGAGAAATTGCGGAAGGCTAATTGAGGTGAGGTATGGACATATGGAGGCGGGCAAGACAAGCGGATATGTGAAACTAGGAGAGATGAGGTGTGGCTTAGAATAGAGAGGAAGGAAAGAGGAGTGTGATAAAGGCGATGAACAGGAAGGTTGGAGCAAAATGGAGGAGAGGAGAATGGAAACGAGAGAAATTACTTAAGAAAAAGATGAATGGGGGAAGGACAGGCTGTTGACGAGAGGGAAGAGGGTATTAAAAGGGGAAAATGAAACGAAAGAAGAAATTAAAAGACTGAATGGACTATTAGAGATGAGAGATAGACAAACACGATAATAATGATGTGTTGGAATGTGGCAGGCCTGAGGAAAGAAATGGCGATGGAATATTTTAAAGAGTACATAGGAGCCTTTGATGTAGTTGGGCTTGTTGAGACGTAGGTAGAGGACGGTGAGTGGGAGGAGGTGGAATATAGATTACTGGGAGGGATCATATGGAAAATCCAAGACGCTAAGAGAGTGCATGGGAAGAGTGCTTGTGGGGGATTCTTGAGGAGAATGGAGGGGGTGATAAGTGGAAACTGGGATTGGGACGGGCCTTATGAAAGGAGAATCAAGGTTGAGGGTAAAAATGGAGGAAGGAAGATGGCTGGGATAGGAAGAGGTGTATGAAAAATGAAAGTCGAAAAACAAGCTGGAAAATGGGGAGGGGAGTAAGTTCTTGGAATGGATAGGAGAAATGGGAGTACGGAAAGGGATTGGGATGGTAATGTGAAGTTCAAGGGGCATTGTGGAGCAACTGCAATATTTTATGTGGTGAGAGTGAGAATGCCGGGGATTTGCAATAATGTATGATATTGGGGGCGAGGGTGGAATCCCATCACTTCCCAATAGAAGCTGAATGGAAGGTGAGGGTGAAAGGAGAAGGTGCATATGAGAAACAAGTCAAAGTGAATGAAATAGCGGGTGGATATATATGAAATGAGAAAAAAGAGTTGGCTGAAAGGTTAACGAATGTTGGGTGGGATGGCATGAGTTGTCATCTACACAACGGGTGTCAGGAATTGTTGAAATTATGCTCCATAGGAGGAATGAGAGGATTTGGGTGTTGAAGAATAGAGAAGGAAATATGGAGGTGGATGAAGAATTAATTAAGAAGAAAAGAAAGGTAACGGGGATACTGAGAAAAGTGAAGGAAAGCGGGGCTAATTGGGCGGAACATAGTAGTGTTGGAGAAGAGTGGAAAAGTGAAGAAAGGAAATTAAAAGAAAAAATGAGGAGAAAGGAAGAAGAGTAGGTGAGTGATTGGAGTGCCAAAAGGGACGTATGGCTATATTTGAGAAGAATGGGGATAGTTGGAAGAAATGTTGAAAGTTGTAAGATTAATTTAAGTGAATGATAGGAGAAATGTAGAGAGGGCGGGTTTGTAGAGGACATTGGGAGAATGTGTGATAAGGAGGAAGAAAGGAGAATGCAGAAACGGAAGGCTGTGATATGAGGAAACTAAATGTTGAAGAGGTAAAGAAAGAGGTAAAGGGATTAAAATAGGATGGGGCGTGGGCCGAATAAAATACAAGTGGATGTATGGGAGTGCTTTGATGAGAATAGAATGTATCCGGTAGTTATGGGAATGAATAAGATATGGATGGGTGAAGAAAAGGTACGGGATGAATGGAAAAAGGTGAAATTGTGCCTAAGAGGGGAAACGCAATGGTCATCAATAGTTATAGGGGAGTAACTGTAATGGATTGATTCTATAGGTTGTATGCGAGGGTCATAAATAGAGGGTTGGAACAGGAAATTAGAGAGAATATTGTTTTATAGAGGTAATGGGACTGCGGACAACTATAAATTACATAATGAATAGAGAGATTGGAAAAAGAAAAGAATTATACCTTCTATTTGTTGACCTGAAAGCATCGTTAGATACGATTGTAAGGGAAAGGCTGTGGGAGAGAATGCAGAGGGTAGGGGTATTGAGAATGTATGAATGATAAACGGACTGAATGTTGGCACAAAAGTAAGAGCAAAAGTGAGTGCGTGCGTGTCTTCATGGTTTTATACCAAAACGAGAGTAAGACAGTTGTCTACTAAGCTCTTGTTTGCTCAACCAGTCAGATTCAAAGGGGGTTTTAGAAAAAAGGCAAGCAGGTGGTCTGAAAATTGGAAGAGTAAAGGTGTGGTCAAGTAAATGTAAAGTAAAGTCTATATTTATTAGAATAATTCCTAGGTTTAGGTGCGGGCACAGAGGAAGGACAGAGGAAGTAAGTACTGGATGAAAAATATAGAAAGAATGTGTAGGACTTGTGAAATGAAAGGAGAAAATTGGAATCATTGGTTTAATAAATGTGAGTGATTTAAATGGAGTGAAAAAGAGAGGGAAGAAGGTGGTAACGGCAGGACGGTACAGGGTTCAAAATAATGAAAAGAGTTTTTAGTACGAAAGAGAAAATGGAAAAACGTAGCTAAGAAGGGATGTGAAGAGGGTGAATGGGTTGTAGGCTGAAAATGGAACAAGGAAAGGAAGGAAAAAAGAGTGAAAAAAAAGAGAGGTAAGGGGCATTTACAAAAGGTAGATATATATATATATATATATGTATATATATATATATATATAATGTTTATATGCCAATAAATAATGATCTATCTGGAGGAATAATATTGGATGGATCGAAGATATGGTCACTAAAGAATTGGACGAAATGATTGTAAAAATAAGTAGGTATATGGAACAAAGGGGGTTGGAAGTGAATGTGTAAATAACGTAAATAAATAACGAAAATAACGGTGTGTAAGAAAGTGGGGAGAGGTAGTAAAAAAGATGTATTTAAATTGTATGGAAAGTTTTTGAATGTGTGAAGAGGCATAAATATGTCAGTTATATGCTGAATAGTAATGGAAGAGTGAATGAGCAAATAAAAATAATTATAAGAAACGCCAAAGTTGCAGCAGAGGGGTTAACGAATGTATGGTGAAGAAAGTTTGGTGATTTGATAAAAATGAGGTTCCAAGTATATAATGCATGTGTAAGGAGTATTTTGATGTACGGTGCTCAGATTTGGGCAATGATAGGGACAGAGAGAGAGAGAGAGAGAGAGGTGATAGAACGAATGAGGTTTAAATTTTTAAAGCAGATGCTGCTTGTGAAATTGTGCTACAGGTGAAATTGTGCTACAGGAATTAAATGAACCTAAAATGTGTGCGAAAGGAGTTAAAAAGGAAATATATGAGAGAAAAGTGATTCCTGCACATGGAGATAGGATAGTTAGAAGGGTGTATAAGAATGCATGGAAGTAAGTGGAGAATAGTGTAATGGGTAACCAATTGGTGGTAGAAAGGAGGAGGATGTATGAGCGATGTGGTTGCTCAATGAATGGATGGAAAAAGGAATAGAAGATGTGATGGAATGTGAAAGGGCGGTGGAGGAGATTGGTAAGAGTGTGGCGATACAAGAGAATTATGCGAGAATTAAAAGTAGATGTAAAAAAAATATGGAGAATTGATGGTCGAAGTAAACTTACCGGAATATATAATATCTCGAATGAGTATAGATCAGAAATGGATGATTCATGGGTTTAAGTGTGATAGTGAATAATGATGGAACAGGTACTGAATGAATGAGGAAGGACGAGGTTGTAGAGTATGTGGAAGGAAGGATGAAAATTGGAGCATTGGTGAATGAATGTAATGGAATAAGATTAACAGAAGAGGAAAGAAGCAGGTTGAATAATTGGAGAGTATTCATGGGTCTGGAATGATGTGTTTGATGCTTATGGTAAAAGTAAGGGATAGGGTAAGAAAGAGGGTAGGGACATAAGGCAAAAATTTGTTCTTGTCCGTTCTGGTTTCACGTTTCTAGAAGGTGTTGGATCGTAAATACAATGGATCACCTGCTTAATGATGATATATTCATTTATTCATGGTAGGCAACGACCGATAAGCTGTTTATAACAAGTTTATTGTAACTTGGACTAGTTCTCTCGTCAGCATAGTCATTTATACACGTGACTAGAAATAACAGGGTCCGGGTTCAATTTTCAGATGAGGGCGTACATATTTAAATTAAATTAGAAGTTATTTAAAGTTATTAATTTCATTACTACTTCTGCGGTACCTAGTTACTAATGTAAATTACGTCAAAACACGGACTCATC
>WYDF02098599.1:0-10695 GCA_009867245.2 Adranes taylori | reverse complement strand
TCTATAAATATATATATATATATATATGTATATATACAATTAATGACTTTAATGTGAGAGAGGATTCTAAGGAATAAAATGAAAATCCGGTGGTGACCTCCCTCTTCCTCAAATAAAGCACTGATACAAATCAATTGCAATCAACGAAAACAAAAAGAAAAATGAATCCAAAACAATCGAGTATAAGAAAGAATATTCCGGTCAACTGCATGTCACGTGCTGCTTAACAATAGATAAAAGAAACATGGATTAAAAAAGTAAATAAAATAACATCGTGTAGCCATACATTTTGTTTGTTCACACATCAACAGTTCACACAATAAATTGAAATTTATGCGGACCCGGACGCACCTATAATACTGGACCCACATCAAAGCTATTTCGCGTCAAATACACTTTCCGCAAGCCGTTCCTAAACTAGTCCTAAAATTATAATGTGGACTCATAAAATGTAAAATATTTATTCCCGTAACTTTTATTCTATGTGCGATTTATTATGTAGGTGTATATATCAATGTTGAATGCCGGTTGCCATGGCGACAAATTGGAAAGTTTTAAGTTATTAAGGGTCATATCTTTAGAGTTGTACTAGTTAGACCCCTTAGGTATTGCATCATTTTAAAGACAATTACATCAAATGATATAAAAATAAACATGGTGTTACAAAAAATCAGTGTATAGCAACGACAAGTCATTTTCTACCTGACACGGTCTCCTCACACAATCCTATGTAAATCTCGATATTAATTCCACCCTATGTGGAACACAATACAATTCCTCATTGGGCGGTACTTCACACGCTTCAGCAGAAACAGTTAGGTAACACAGCAGCACCGACGAGCCAAACATATTATTTTGTTTTAGATGCGGTCTCTTACACAGGTAACAGTGGAGCGAGTGGAAAGCACAAACGCCGCTCGTATATCTATATATCCCTACTTCCTATACACGTATATATTATTCACAGCCAGCGTTTAAATATACGTAATGTGTGTATACACAACACGGCAGTAGATCTATACCATATATGGCATGGTATTGTTCCGTGAGAACGTGTCGCCTTCGTATCTATTATTATTTACAAATAATAAATGCGTTTAAATTTATTATTAGTTCAATCCATAGTAGGGTGCCCGCAAGGTATTTATTTAATAGATTTAATTTATGTCTAGTAACATGCTTTGTTACAAAGCACTTCATAGAAAATTTATGTACGACCAAAACCTCCAATTTGCTGAAACTTGGAAGAAAAATTAAAATGGCCTGTTAACAAGACACAAACACGTATGAAGAAAACTGGACTAACATTGCAGAAGTAGAAGGAAGTACAGGTTGCGTCTGGAGGAAAGCGGGATAGCTCAAGCGGGAAAGCTCAACATATATGTCAACATATAGCCCTTGCATCCAGAAGAAGAAACCTATTCGAAGTAACGAAATTTGACACTGTAGTGGTACAAAAAAGCTCCCCATCGGAAAATATTGATACTCGTATAAACTGAACACAAATATATAGAACTGGTGTAACCAATCGATTGAAAATGCATACTTAAAAGTCCAAGAACTGGTTGAAAACAAGAAGCAGAACTGGTTGAAAACAAGAATTTTGTTGTTGTCATCCTTCAACACACCTTGACATTGATTTCAATGAGTGTTCGTGAAGACTTTTCTTTTCTTTACTTTAAGACCTCATTATGTGCCATCTTTTAGACCTCATAACTTACTTTAAAAAAACACTATTTTAATTTTGATCCTAAAATGTCGCTCTATCATTTAGAGCACTAATATAATCAAAATGAAAGTATCCCTCATTTCGTATGATGCCATTTATGTACGTTTAAAAATTTATCAATGTAATTTGTATGCGCTATTTTTTAAGACATCAGAACTCGCTTAAAAAACACTTCATTTTAATTTTTACTTATGTCGGCCTATGATGGCGCTCTGCCATCTACAGCACATAAATGATAAAACGTGGGAGTCCCTGTCTTGCTTTGATGCCATTTATCCACATTTCAAAATATATCGATATAATTAGTACGCACCATTTTAAGACTTCATAACTCTCTTTTAAAAACACTTAATTTTAATTTCCTCTTATGTTGATCCGAAAATGTCGCTTTATCATATAGAGCACATGAATAATAAAATGAGAGTATCCCTCATTTGATATGATACCATTTATGTACATTTAAAATTTATCGATGTAATTTGTATGCGCCATTTTGAAGATCTAGCACTCGCTTTAAGAATACACAATATCAATTTTACTTACGTTGATCCACAGCTGTCGCTTTATCATATAAAGCACATAAATAATAAAATATGAGAGTGCCTGACTTGCTTTGATGCCAGTTATGTACATTTCAAAATTAGCGATGTAATTAGTATGCGCCATTTTTAAGACCCCAGAACTCGTTTTTAAAAAGCATCATTTTAATTTTCATTTATTTTGATCCAAAATATCGCTCTATCATCTAGAGCACATAAATAAATAACTCCTCATTTGATATGATGCCAGTTGATAAGTTTGAAAATTTATCGATGTAATTTGTATGCGCCATTTTTAAGAACTCGCTTTCAAAAAAACACTTCATTTTAATTTTCACTTATGTTGATCCTAAAATGTCACTGTATCATCTAGAGAATATAACTAATAACATGAGAGAACCGCATTTGATATGATGCCATTTATGTACATTTAATATTTATCGATGCAATTTGTATGCGCCATTTTTAAGATCTTAGAACTTGCTTTTAAATAACACATCATTTTCATTTTTACTTATGTTTATCCTAAGATATCGCTCTATCATCTAAAGCACATAACTAATGAAATATGAGATTCCCTGTCTTGCTTTAATCCCATTTATCCACGTCCCAATATATATGCAGATAATACGTACGCGCCATCGTACGCACTTTTCATAAAACGCTTCATTTTAATTTTCACTTTTGTTCACCCTAAAATGTCGCTTTATCATCTAGAGGACATGAATAATAAAATGAGAAAATCCCTCATTTCATATGATACCATTTATGTACATTTAAAATTTATCGATGTAATTTGTATGCATCATTTTGAAGATCTAGCACTCGCTTTAAAAAAACACCATTTCAATTTTACTTACGTTGATCCAAATATGTCGCTTTATCATCTAAAGCACATAAATATAAAATATAAGAGTCGCTGACTTGCTTTGATGCCAGTTATGTACATTTCAAAATTAGTGATGTAATTAGTATGCGCCATTTTTAGACCCCAGAACTCGTTTTTAAAAAACATCATTTTAATTTTCATTTATTTTGATCCAAAATATCGCTCTATCATCTAGAGCACATAAATAAATAATTCCTCATTTGATATGATGCCAGTTGATAAGTTTGAAAATTTATCGATGTAATTTATATGCGCCATTTTTAAGAACTCGCTTTAAACAAAACCACTTCTTTTCAATTTTTACTTGTGTGGATCCTAAGATCTCGCTCTATTATGTAAATCACATAAATGATAAAATATGAGAGTTTGCTTTCATGCCATTTACCCACGTTTCAAAATATATGAATTTAATTTGTATGCGCCATCTTGAAGACCACAGAACTCGGTTTTCAAGAAATACTTCATTTTAAGTTTTACTTATATTGATCCTAAGATATTATTATATTATCTAAAGCGCATAAATGATAAAATGAGAGTCCCTGGCTTGTTATGATCCCATCTATATAACTTATAAAATCCATGGATGTATTTTGTATGCGCCATTTATCTTAAAGACCTCATAATTTGCTTTAAAAAACACACTTTATTTTATTATTTCCTTATATGAATCCTAAGATATGTCTATATCATTTAAACCACATAAATATTAAAATAAAAATGTCCATGATTTGCCATTTATGCACGTTTCAAAATCTATAGATGTAATTTGTATGCGCCATTTTTAAGACCTCAGAACTCGCTTCATAAAAAAAACCTTCATTTTAATTTTTACTTATGTTGATCGGGCCTGTCCGTCCGCCCTAAACCATACGCGGGATAAATGTTCTAAGCGCCCTAAAGATCATAAGCGACCTAAAAGTTCTAAGCGGCCTAATGGTCCCAAACGTTTCTTCCATGCCCGGACTAGGGCTAGGGGTGTGCTCGGGTGGCGAAACGATTGGGAGGTTTTTCCGCACCACTATTACAGTCTTCCAAGTGAATAATTATGCATTCTAGGTACCCTCAGCTACGAGGACGAGTAAATGCTTGCTTGACATGTTTCGGAGAGATTATTACCCCTTCTTCAGATAAAAAATAATATATTTACGTTCTTAAATAGGTTTTAGCTAATGTTATTAAAAAAACGTTTTTTAACTTATTGTAGTCTTTTTATTTACATAGTACAAACATAGAAAAAAAGCTTTCTTGTGGCTCCAAACTTAATTTATATTTATTTCCAATGACAAGCTTCCATACCTAAGAATAACGTTTACAACATAGGTAAAGAGAATATTTGAGCAATGTAAAAGGAGGTATAAGTAGACTAAAGTAGGCGTAGCTAAAAACTAGTTTTAGCGTAAACCAAACCCACTGTGTAGCTTCCCTAACGAACGAGAAGTTAGCAAATGCCAATCGGATGAAGCTAAATCAGTTAGAAGATTGGTGCGTTTCAGTTAAGTCGTTTGGAACATATAATTTTCGAATGATTACGTTACATGACTAAAACGAATCGGTTTTTATTTTTATAAGAGTTTATGTCGTAATACGTTTTGATGACTATTTTGTTGTAAAATAATATTAACGGAGCCATATTTTTATGTGTGTTGTGATTTTTTTTAAGTATGTAATATAAGAGGACATATTTTTAATTATTACTCGCGTTCTGTGTGACATTTAGTGCAAACTATAAACTGATTCGTTGTTTTTCATTTGCTTTTGATACCTGCTTTGTAAAAAAAAAATGACTGTGACTGGAGCCTTGGAGATTATGCATCATAGGCCATGTTTTTCTGGATATCCATTTCAAGGTATGTACAAAAAGTCTTTTTCTTTAAACAAATTGATTGCGTGGAGCGTTACTTTATGGTAATCCATGATGAGATCAATTGCAAGTGTTTTTACTTCGTTACTAGCACCGTATAGTACAATTGTTAAGATTGTGACTATAGTTTCAACCCTTTCGGACCATTTTCAGACATACAGACTTGGTCAACTAAAACACACCAATAATAGGAGCCATATGAACCCTAGAACCCCTAGTCTGTGTGTCTGAAGATGGTCCGAAAGGGTTGAAACTATAGTCACAATCTTAACAATTGTACTATACGTTGTAGTAATGAAGTAAAAGCACTTCCAATTGATCACTTTTTCTTTATGTTTCATTAACATGTCTGTATAACATCTAATTGATGGGACAGATCTCAAGGCCAAGCTGGAAACCAGAACAAGATTATAAGCAACAGGCCATGGGCATGATCAGAATTCTACCTTGGAAGTTACTACATTTAAATTAGGGTTCTGATCTTTGAAAATTTTCACTTTCGAAATGCTCACTCATTTATTGTTATTTATATTTGTCCATATCTTCTTGAAACCCATGATAGTAAAATTTTTCATTACATAATTATTATAATTTAAAGAAAATCAAGTGCTCCAAAAGTCCATTTATTAACAACTTGCATTTTAGGTGCTCCCAGCTAATGTACGTTTAATATGAAGAAAATATTGGCCTCTTCCCTTAAATATAAAGCGTACAGTTTAGGTTTTCCAAAGCCTCTAAAAAGTCGCGGTTCCTGCAACCTCCCTTCAATCCGCCTCTGTCTAAAATTGATAATTGAAAGAAACGCAATGAATGTTATAATGAGAAATGTTTGATATAGAACCAAAGATTAAGTGATGGTGTCTTAAACGTGCATCATTAAGACAAAATTTACCTTAATAATTGTATATTATTGCATTCTTCATAATTTTACGAAGAGATTGAGGTACGGATCATCATTGTACGTGTATTTTTAAATTAGTAAAAAATAATTAAAGTTCCATATTTTTATAATTTATAAAGTCAAAAGCCGTCATAATTACGTATTGGACAGTTAATTGTCATTATTTTTAAATTCATACACGTTCCATAAACAACGCAACAACGCTGTTTTACATATAAATAAATATTATACGCATGTACATATGAAAGAAAAAATGGCCTCTTATTCAATTCAAATAATAATACGAAACGAATCTAATGTTTTATTTTCTTAAAAATAAACGTATGATGATCATCCGTACCTCAATCTCTTCGTAAAATTATAAGGAATTTTATAGTATACAGGAAAATTTTGTATTAACGATGCACCTTTTAAGACACCATAGGCCAAAGATTATGTTATTAAGGGCCGTAATTTGGCCAAATATTTCTCGATTTCTATCCGAGCGTTAACAGAAAGCCATCCATTTTCTTCATTACCATCCATTTCTATATACGAAATATGATCACATAATACGCGGAATTTTTTAATTTCACGAGTTGTAAAAATCCAATTGTAAATTTTTTGTTGTTATGTTGTTAATATGTCCTCAAATATATGTGTGACAACTGCAGCCATATTGGTTATTTAGTTTATTTCTATACTGCGTTTCATGGATGAACATGACTCGTAAATCGGTTGTATGGATATGACGTCAAAACTAAAAGCCAATCGTCCCAACGGAAGCTTCCTGAAGAGGCAAGACGGAAAAAAGCTGTCCCAAGTTCGCTTGTATGTAAAGGTTCTACTCAGTTTTCATCGACATTAATGGCATAGTATAACATGGCATAGTATACCAAGTCGTACGATCAATAAAGAGTACTACTTAGATGTGAAGCAACCCGAAGAAAACGTCCAAATTTGTGACTATGCACACTTCATTGCTTGTTCGTCAATATTTGGCAAAAGCACCATTATGATTCCGCATCATCCATATTCACCCTACAAGCCACCCTGCGATTCTTTCTATTTCCGAAGGTGCAAAAGTCCATGAAAGGATGTTGTTTTGTCGATATTCACGAGATCAAGAGAAAATCACTAAATGAATTAAACACCATATAGAAAATTGAAATTCAAACTTGCTCCGAGGAGTTGAAAAAAGCTCTGGAAGAAGTGTATTATGTCCAATTGGGATAACTTTATAGGGGATAATATGAACATGCGGAATAGATTATTCGTGAAAACTGATAATTGCTTGTATTATTTGATCATACTTCGTATAATGTAAAGAAAATAAAACATTAGTTTACAAGATGGATTTATTCTACCCTAAAGTCCATATTTACTTGATTCGTAAATGTTAAAAAACTCAATCAATTAACAATTGTTGTTTGTTGTTTAACAATTAATTGTTTGCGTTTTTAAATATGGAGTTTTGTTGTTTAACCTGGAGTTTTCAATTTTGTTATTGTTTAACAATGGTTAATTGGTTGCGTTTTTTAACATCTACGAAAATCTATGTTACACAATTGTTTAACAATTGTTAAACAGCAAATGTTAATTGTTTGCGTTTTTAACATCTACGCGGTTGAACAATTGTTAATTGATTGCGCTTGTTAACATTTACGAATCAATTAAATATGTATTTTGTTTAACAAATGTTAATTATTATTTAACAATTGTTAAATTACAATTGTCAGTTGATTGCGTTCTTAACATCTACGAATCAATTAAATGTATTTGTTTAACAAATGTTAATTATTATTTAACAATTGTTAAATTACAATTGTCAATTGATTGCGTTCTTAACATCTACGAATCAATTAAATGTGGAGTTTTTGGAATTCTTTCTTATTCAATTATTTCAATCTTTTTTATTGTTTGTGATTATTTCATGTTGCTGCTTACATAAAATGTATAACAAACAACAGACAATGTAGCGTTTTCTGCTTTTTAATTAACAATTGCTGTTTAACAAAGCTTAAACAAAAATTAATGATTATTAAACAACAAAACTTCATATTTAATTGATTTGTAGATGCTACAAATTCAATCAATAAACAATTGTTAAACAACAGCAAAATACTAAACTCCATGTTAAATAACAAAACTCCATATTTAATTGATTCGTAGAATGTAAAAAATTCAATCAATTACCAATCGTTGTTTGTTGTCTAACAATTGTTAAACAACAATTTGTAATTGATTGTGTTTTTAAATATGGAGTTTCGTTGTTTTACCTGGAGTTTTTAATTTTGTTGTTATTTGACAAATGTTAATTGCTTGTGTTTTTAAGATCTAAAAAAAATTCTATGTTACGCAATTGTTTAATAATTGTTAAACAGCAAGTATTAATTGTTTGCGTGTTTAATATCTAGTGGTTAAACAATTTTTAATTGATTATGTTTTTAACATCTACGAATCAATTAAAGATGTATTGTGTTTAACAAATGTTAATTAATTATTGTTTAACAATTGTTAAACAACAATTATCAATTTATTGGATTCGTATTTAATGGATTTGTTGTAGATCTTAAAAACTCAATCAATTACCAATTGTTGTTTAACAATTGTTAAACAACAATTGGCAATTGATTGCGTTTTTAAAATATAGAGTTTTGTTGTTTAACCTGGAGTTGTGAATTTTGTTGTCGTTTAACAATTGTTAACTGGTTGCGTTTTTTAACATCTATGAAAATCTATGTTACACAATTGTTTAACAATTGTTAGTCAGTAAATGCTAATTGTTTTTTAAATCTGCGAATAGTATAACATAAAGAAAAAGAAAACATTAGTTTAGATCGAGTTCTTGGAATTTGATTACTTTCTTTATTTGTTCATATATACAAAGGAGTTTTCTTCCCATATAGGTATTTATTTGGCAAATTTTAAATTGGTAAGTATTTGGTCTGCGTCGGATGAGTAAGACGTCTGACAAAATTAATAACCAATTGTCGTAGACCAAATAATTACCAATTTAAGAATAGAAAATACCTAGCAATTTAAAATTAGCCAAATTAACCAAAGATAAACTTTTGAGATTTTCAAAGGCTTTATCTATGGAATAATTAAAGTTAGGCTCATCTTTTGGCATCACTTTATACAGAATATTAAGAGCTATCTATTTTACGATTATCTTTAAAATGATGCCAATAACCTAAACTTTGGAGATTTTCAAAGACTATATGTATGGAACTATTAAGTTAGCAATAAATTGTTACCTATCGATGTTATCCATAAAAAAAGTATAACAAAAATAAAATGTGGAATGGGACCTCACATATTCAACAGATATAAAATCAAACGCCACCTATCGCGTACAACTAACAAATATTTTTAAAAAAGTCAGGTCCTGAAACTATTTTCTAAGTCAGGCTATGGAACTATTATAGTTAGACCCATCTTTTGGCATCATTTGAAAGAGAATCTAAAAAGCTATTTTAAAATTCTCTTTAAAATGATGCCAACAACCTAAACTTTGAACATTTTCAATATAAATAAAGTCAAGCGCATTTTGATACATAGCTATCATAAATTGAAACAATTTGCTGACTTTTTATTGTATTTCTATTATAACGTATTTTGTTATGTACTTTTTTCATTCTTAAAGTTTATTAATGTAAAATTTTTAATTTAGGTGGACCAAATTTAAATTCTTTGTTCATTTGTATGCAAAAGCATTTGTATACTTTCTAATAGGACAGTATTGCTATGTCCAGAGTATTGCACATTTTCAGAGCCGTATTTCAAATCTTTACAAAAAACAAAATTTTGTGATTTTCTAAAATTTACTATAGCATTCTTATTTCCGATAATATTAAGAAAACTTTAAAATAATATTTTGTTACATAAGTAACAAACTTATATAATACAACGTTTCGTAACTGCATAGGCATCATCAACATTATTTTTACGGACCTGGATTTTGTTTCAGCCATTCTTCCTTTCTCCCGATATTCATCGCTTTGTTTAAAATAGCACGTATTGTTGATTCGCCATAACCAAATGTCTTACGTATGTTTGTTTTGCTTTCGCCATAATCAAATAATTTAGACAACATATAATGCTCTTGCATGAAACTCTAGACATATTTTATTTAATTGAACTGATTTATCAAATCTGCCCAATTAAATAAAAACAATATATCTATGGTGACAAGCGTTTATCTTTATTTGCGCTTGCCTCAAGTAATTAAATGGATTTTATTTTCTTATTAATATATCATAAATTGTATGGCTTTATACGCGCTCGTTAAATGACTGACAATCTTTTTGAGTTTAGTTTACAATTCAATTACAAAGATACAGCCCCAAAACAAATATCCATTCCATTTATTTTATACAGTGATTATTTTGTTTTCAATGTGTTTCTTTGCTGTAACAAATTTTTCTTTTTTGTATAAAATATGCTTGATAAACAACAAAATTCAATATTTTATTTAATTCGTTCGTAGAGGTTAAATAACGCAATCAATTAACAATTGTCAAAAACAACAACATTCTAAACTCCAGTTAAACAACAAAAATCCATATTTAAGTGATTGCGTTTTTAATCATACAAATCAATTTAATATGGAGTTTGTTGTTTAATATGGAGTTTTGAATTTTGTTGTTGCCTACCAATTATTAATTGATTACGTAATTTAACATCTACGAATCAATTAAATATGGAGTAGTCTGGTTTCAAACTTCAATTAAATATGGAGTTAGAAACAACAAAACCCCATGTTTAATTAATTGATTCAGAGATGTTAAAAAC
>WYDF02098588.1:0-10696 GCA_009867245.2 Adranes taylori | reverse complement strand
ATATTCACAAAGTGAATAGTCACTCCGATCACCCAAATTTGGATCTGCTAGCGGATTCAGAATCGAACATAAATAAATGATTATAAGTTTAAGAATATATAATAATTAAAAAGATTTAATCAAATTCCTTAATAAAACTTTTCGTAAAAAAATACCAGTTTTTGTTTCATTATTCTTCTTGAAACTTATGTGGAAATCGCTATTTCTGTCGTTTATCCTCGCAGACCAATTTTTGTTTCAATTGTAGTTTCTAATAGTCACAAATCGTCAAAATTGATAGTCAAAAATGAAACTTGATTTTTGACAATTTCAAGGTCAAAATCCCATGCTCGTCGCCAATTATTATTTCGTGGCCGAGAAATGGTGTTTTTTTAAAAACTTTTATTCACAAAATTATAATAAATTTAAAATATTTTTTTGAATTTAATTTATTAACTTAAACAAACTTTTGATTACAATAACTACGGGGATTCAAAATAAGTCTTAGCTGTATTCGAAATTTAAATAGTAAATTTAATACACTAATTAATTCATCAAGGTACAGATTTCGAGTTATACAACACAAATAATAATACGTTTAAATATACGTGCTAATAAACTACATGATTCCTTAAGTACAGGAATTTCTATTTATAAAGACTGCCAAGAGCAGTTCTATAATATGACCCAAGTGCAGGTGTTCCATTTCTAGAATAATCCAGAAGCTTTGTCTATGTGTGAGTAATTGAATTGCATCGGCTAGACTGATTATATGAATTTACTAAAAAATGAACATAGGCAACTTATAATTATAAAAAGTATTAAAGAATAGATAACTCCGGTTGTCAAATTTTGCATATTCAAGTAGCATCAAGCGTCCACACCTGCACTATTGATAGAATTCATTGCGTAGATATCAAATAGTCTCTAGTTTTTTTAAAAGAAATAAATTCAAAAATAATGTTTTTCATAAACACTGTTTCGGCCGTGTGTGTACACGACTCAATTGGAGAAGACGCGAAGACAATTTGTACAACATACATTATGTAATACATAGCGTGCTAAACGTAGCGTAAGAAAACGTTGTAAATATACGAAAAGTACAGCGTAAGCGTTTGTTTTAATTAAAGGACTCGTTTATCCTTGACAAGCAAGGATCACAGCTCTTTTTCTCTAGCTCGGATGCGTCCCAACGGATTAGGCAAGTTCGAAATTGTCCAAGGGCTAATTTTCTTTGTAGGAAAACTAAACTGGACTCGACAGTTAAAGTTTAATATTGTAGAATCTATGCTTGTACTGCTTAATTTTCTTTTGAGGTTTGGTTAAGTACACGGGCTTTTTGTTACATCGTATAATTTATTAGTTACATCAGGAATCACACATATAACAATTTAGCTTTTATAAATGGTTTTTCTTATTACATCTATTCTATTGTTGTAGTTAAGTTGTTATTAAGATTTATACTAGGTATAATGCAGAATTTTCTTGATGTACAGTTTCTTACTGCTGCATTATGTCAATACTGGAAATGTTTCATTTTTAGATTTGAATTTGACGGTATGGTGATTCACAACTTCGGTATTAATTTTAACGGGTGATAAAACGAGTGTTATTACATCGATTTCTCAAAGAAAAAGTTTTTAATAAAGTTTAAAAGTTGACTTTTTGAAAGCAAAATAAGTCGATATTTTTAGAAACCTATTGGAATTTAGGCAGTTATATTTACCTTTATTGAAAACATTTTACAATCCATATATAGACACAGAAATCGTTTTATTGCTAGTTATTAGTCATTCATTTGGGAACAGTATGTTTCCTTTTATACATTTGTTTTAGACGTTTGACTTTTGAAACCAATGTTGCAATTTATTATGAAACCAAAAGTTATTTAAATAAATTTCGTACACCAAAGTTAATCAAATAAATTTCGTTAGCAAACTTCGGAATAAATTATAAAAAACGAAACAAGTAAGAAAATGTTTAAAATGTAAGAAAACGTTAAGATGTTTAAAATGTCTTTCTTCTTCTCAATGCAAAGACGTGACGTTATCAAACGATTATCTAACTAGATCGCGTAATTGTTCCTCGTTGTTTATTGTATTATTAAGTTTTTGTGCAGCTCATAAAAAGAAATCCATTATACTAAGATCGAGTGAACATGATAGATGGATGGAAAGAGGTAAAAAGTAAGATGGCTGCGGGTTTTGAGTGAAAGATGCAAGGAGCAGAAAGGAGGAGTAAAATGGGGAGAGCGTCTGGTTGTCTGGTGACTGGTGTAAGGAAAAATATAAAAGAATTGAGAGTGGGATTTGTATTGTGAAGAGAAAATTGATGGTGCTGACGATTTATGTGAGTAGAGCTGCTTTAAGAAAAAAGTTAGTGATGTCGTAAGGATGAAAGGGGATGATTGGGATGGGTTTGCTATTATAGGCGACTGGAATGTAAGGATAGGGGAAAGTGGAGGGAGGTTTATAATATGGGATGAAGTATATGTGGAGAGACAATCTAATGATAAAATAATCAATTTTGAAAGAAAGAGATTTGTAAAGCGGGTTGATGAAATTGGTTTAATAGTGGGAAATGGTGCTAGACCTGTTTTGATTATTTGGTCACGAATAAAATTGGTAATAAATGATTGGAGAGACTGAAGATTGGTGAAAGGTGTGAATCTGATCACTCTTCACTTTAGTCTGAGTGGAGAATTGGTGTTAGGAAAAATCAAATATGATTGACGGAGGAGTGGGTAAGATAGAGGAAAGCTCGTCCATATGGAATGGCGCGACAAGCGCCCACCATCGACACTAGATATCTGCTTGCTTGCTGCTCAGTCTCGACGCCAATCACCCAGTACGCATACTGTAGGTTTTTCGGTCCCTTAACACCCAGAACCAAAAAGAAGAACTGTTTTGGAACATACCATGGTATGTCAGAAAGGAAAGAATGATCTAAGGAAAGAACTAAAAGCACAATATTTGTTAGCCGTAGCAACAAAGCGGAGAGAACACAATAGTCTAGCGAGAGAAGGTCGCACCAATCTTCAGTAGTAAATATATAGATGCTTGGGATACACAGCCGGAGGTTAGAATCTGATAAACGAACTTATTTCTGCGCATGCGTGGCTTAAATCACAGGCGCGTTGGAGATAGGGTAGGTCCTAGATACTGTGACGGTAGTACGAGATAACGAGATAGTAGATAGAAGAAGTAAAAAGAAGTAGAAGAAGGACTAGTTGTAAATCGTTCCTACTAGGCACCCACCAACCTACTTTGAAATAAGGTTTTGGTGGATAGACGAATGCTTAGTATGCATAGGCTATTGTACCGTTTACTTCTTTCTACTTCTTCAAATTTTTTTACTCCTTCTATCTTTCCGTACTCCTACTACTGCCATGACCCATGCGATCTCCTACAATTGTGCGTAGGTATGGTCCCGTGTATTAGGTTACGTATGTGCAGCAAAAATCTAATTCATCGTACTTCAGTCTGCAACCCGTCGCTATACCTGTAAATTTTGAGTCCATTAGATTAATCGGACTCAAATGTTTGAGGATTTCATAACAAAGAATCGTGTAGTTTTAAGTCAAATTTTAATTAAATTAAACCAGAATGTTTTGAAGGTTATGTAAGACAAAGATATCGAGAAACATTAGTTATCTAGGCATTTATGTATTTAAAAAGTTTAGAATTTATCAATATTGGATTTGGGTTAAACAAAAAATTTTTAAGTACCAAAAACTAATAATAAAGAACAGATCAAAAGATGATTTTAGTTTGATTTAGTTTTCCTCATTGTAGATAATAATCATTTCTATGAGATACCGGAAGCCCTCGAAAATATCGTGAAAAACAGATTCAATTTTCTTCTTAAAACCTTTATTTCAAACGATAAAAAAGTAATTTTCAAGTGAGATCGTACAATTTTGTCGCTTACTGATATTCTTCTGATTATAAAATGTAGATTTACGTAAAAGAATTTCATCAGAAAAAAGTCTTTTTTATTTTCATATTTTCCTTTTAATAAACGATTTATTTAAATGCATACATTTACAGGAAATATGTTCAGCAAAAATGTAATACATTAGATTATTAGTTACATTTTATCAGAAACGTATTTTTCACAACTTGAAAGAATTGTTTCTGTTATAAAATGTATTAAACTAAAAGCACATGGGCAGGTGTTGTTGATTGTATAAATAAATAAGGCAAATCCAAGATTCTTGCCAATTCTTCACTAACAATTTGAGTATTGGATTAGAAAGATTACTAGTCCAAGATTACTGGTCCTATAGCGAGATAGATTTTGGTAGGTAGAAGCTTCATACTACCACGTACATCGTGATGTGTCTACGAAGATTTCTTAATAAGGCCAATAAAAGTTCTGTTCAAGCAAATTAAATACTTTTTCCATTGAATACTTCTGTAAGCCTTAAAATGGTCAATACGAAGCTCTCTGCAATAAAAAATTAAATGCAAAGGCGTATTATACATGCTTTTAAATACTGAAATTCTTGAGAGCTCAATACTTGATTAGGCGATTAGGATATATTGGCTCAGCGTTGTTAGTAATAAAGGGTTTTTAATCTTTCTAATCGCTTTGTAAAATAAGGTATCACGCCAGTGGACCTTATTTAAAAAAAATTATTTAATTGTTTTGAACAAAATGGGAATATGTTAATTACACTTTTGCGGCTTGTAACTAGAGGGTAGTCTAATTATTATGCATCCTTGCTAGATCAACGTGGTTCAAATGAAACGCACAATATGGATGCTAATAAAAATCTCTTTATGATCTAAAATTGATAAAACTCAAATTGCTGTAACAAATCTTTATAGTATACTTAACAAAATCAAGTAAACGTGATCTTTAACAAAATAAATGAACAATGTATAGCGCACCTTTGACAAATATGCGTTTCTTATATTCCATTAGAACAATTACTATGATACAAAACAGTCATCGTATTTTACTTCTACGCTTTGGCATTTAGCGTTTTGCTTGCCATTAGATATGTAATCGTATCAACTATAAACATTAATTTGTTTGTTGATAGCTCATGCAGATTATAATACGAATTGACATTGAATTATGACATGAAAGTACTCTATGTTTTGATTACAACATCCATGTACTGACGTATAGCTAATTTGTTCTTCTAAATATCTTTTGATAATAAATAATATTTTTTTAAGATGAAATCTTAAACGAGTTTTGTTTTTTCCTATCTTTTATGATCTTTACAATTCTGATTCTTTGTTTGAGTCACCGCTTTTGAGTCACTTTTTCTTCATGTCTGCTTCGCGTAGAATTGAGGTCTCTGGGTCTTACACTTGTTACCCAAGTTTTATTTTTTGAACTTTCATAGGAACCGAGATATTTAATGTAGTATAATAGTCGGTCTCAGGTAAATCTATAGCAAAGTTTACAAAACAAAAAACACCCTGTATATATGTTAGTTTGTAATTTTAGAAATAAATATTTCAAATAAAATAGAACGAGCTTTTGGTGGCCTATAGAATAAAGAGTATTCAAGTGTTCTGTATTTTACAGTTCTTTAAATATATCAACAAGTTAGTAAAACTTTAAATGTGACAACGTGGCGCTCTATACCATTTGCAAACAAGGCACTACTTTCAGTCGACGCTCATACTGATAAAATTGAGGAGCCCCAGATTGATGTACGTTCTCCAACATTCATTTTTCCAACTTTCATAAGAATTGAGATATTTAGGGTAGTAAACTTTTTTCAAGGTCAAATTACTGCGGTGTTCAGATGTGCAATGCTTTTAAGCTCGTTTAGTCCTTTAAATATTAAAGTATCTTTCGGTATAAGAAATTTAATCAAAATCCTTCGTTAAGGTCCTGAGAAAATGGATCGCAAAATTTGCAAAACAAAAAACATCCTGTATATATATATTAAATTGTAATTTTGAAAAAAATTTTTTCAAACAAAATCAAACGGCATTTATGTAGCCTATACAATAAAGTTAATACGAATGTACTATCTTTTATTGTTCCTGAGATATTTCAAGAAGTTTGTTAAACTTCAAATGTGGCAACACCGCTTCCTATATAATTTGGCAACATGGAATCTTCTTTATTCATCGCACAATACAATGTACTATAGTGTCAAAAATTTCAGCCTGCTACTTTGAATATGCAATTTCTGAACAAAAAAAATGGCTCCTGTCCGCCTATTGGATTTATAAAAAAATGAAAACCTGTTCTGGGGATTCGTAGTCTACATCTGTCTACCAAATTTCAGTCAGATCGGTCCCATAGGGAAGGAGAAATTCTTGAACATACATCCGACATACATACATAAGTACAACCCCCCGTGCATACGTACGCACATCCATCAAAATATTAAGCCTCCTATAATTTTTTGTGCAAGAAAAACGTTTTTACAAAAAACTTTTTATACGAAGAATTGTTCCTTTATTTCTAAATTACAATACTTATTTTAAGTTCTTTCTAGGAACTTGTTTCTTTTTAAACAATTGCACAAGATCAAGTAATTTATTTAATGATTAATTAATTGTTTCAATGAGTAAAACATTTAGCGGTCACACAAGTTAAGCAAATCGTTTTATTTGTCTAATTATTTCTTAATTATTTTAAATAACTTATTAAACTCATTGAGCACGATTAACTTCATTGATTTATGACTTAATTTAATACTTATAACATTTAATTAATTATTATTATAATTATTATACGAACAACATCCACAATTAGGACTGATTAGGACTAAATCGAGAAATAAAAGCGAACACACACTAGTTTTCGCTTTTTTAGCTTGTTCTCGGGTCTCGCTCGTACGCTGCGATCATCTCCGAGTAGGTACGAAGTCGGAATACGTGTATAATTTCGTTGGATAACATTGACATCTATAATTAATTAGTGTGAAGTTGATGCCTAGAGATGGGTTTATAACTCATGTCCCCATGAAAAAAATTAAGTTTATTCCGTAACTTCTATTGAACGGTATTTATCGGAAGAACCGGATTGGTTGGTGTTGGAACGTCATACACTATTTGGTTCACTTCTTGTCTTGGTTTCGGTGATTGTCGTTTTAGTTTTTTTGTCTTGGATAAGCTTTTCTTTTTGCATACATTTAACCTCCATGCTGAAAATCTAAAAGGTAATGTTACAATTAGATATAATACGATGTTCCATATGCTTATGCTTGTTGTTCCATTAATAAATAGGATGTTGAATTCCATTTAGTAACTGATTTTGATTTTGAAATTGATTTTGGATTGATTACATTTCGTCCAAATTAATTAATTCCAATTTTATTTTAATTGGGATACTTTGTATATTTTTACCATTGTCGTCCATATTGATTTCAGGCAACTGTTTATAGGATGTTTCTATAAGCTCGGTACGGTGGGATTTTAATATTATTCTAGTAATGTACGTTTGATAAAATTGGGGAATAATTATTATGTAATTGCCTTTTAATACTGTGGTTTTGTAACTGGATTTACAGGAATACGGAAGTATATTTTCTTTTGGCGTAATAACTAACCATTTACTTTCAGATACTTTTTGGATTTTTATAATTTGAAGTTCTACAGTTTGCTGATGACAACTTTTATGATTCTTTGAAAATTAACAACTTTCATAATTCTTTGAAAATTGATAACTTTTATAATCCTTTGAAAGTTTACTTCGCATGGTTTGGGTTGCTCATTGATTGGATAAATGTTTTGTATACGACATAAATAATTATTCGATCTAACTTCTTGACATTTGCCATTATGTAGGTTATAGTTTTTATCATTTAGGATGAGGCATTTATTTAGTTTTTGGTATAATTAATTTTAAGGTTTCGTTCGGATATAGGTTAATAGGAAAAGCGTATAATTGGTAATAATTATAAGATCTTAAATCAACAATTGGCATTTCTATAATGAATATTAATTTATTATCATCGTAGTAACTTTTGACAGTAACTATTTCCTCGTAAAGCATTAAGTGTTTTACAGTTATTTCAGTTTTACAGTTATGGTAAATTTACGTTAACGTTTTTGATTTTAATTAATTTATTTAAGAAATCGGAGCGTTCTAAAATTGTAGGATGGAAAGTTTTTAGATTGGCAAAAGTTATGGCATCTCCCAAAAAGTCTTTATCTTACAAGCTTTTAAATACTTCTGAAATCCTTGAAAGCGCAATACTTGATCAGATGATTAGGATATATTCCCTCAGCGTTGCTAGCAATAAAGTGTTGTTTTTGCCTTTCTAATCGCTTTTTACGTGAATAAATTCAACTCAAGTCATCTATCTCGATAAACAGTTAAGCAAGAAGCACTATCGACTAAGTATTTGATGGTTATCGCCTCCTTAGTATAGATTAAAACCGATTAGAATTACCATGTCGGAGAGATAAACCATTTAATAACATTACTACGACGACATGTTGGAGATTTAAATGTTTCAGATGCACGTGGAGGTTGGGTGACGTAGCCGTTCACATCTGAAATCGAATAAGTATATATCCAAAGTTAATAATCATAATCACAATATCTATTCACATACACAAATTATAAAATATATCTTTAACAACCAGAACGTTGTCGATCAGTCTATTTGCCAATTGCAAACAGATCAAACACGATAAAACAGATCAAACAAAATAAAACAGATCAAATACGATAAAACACGATTTTTACCACAAAAATATGTCTTATTCGTAAAAGATATAGAAAGAAGCTCATCATCTACCGTGTCCTCATCTGAGCTTGCAGCTGATAATTCCGAATAAGTTCTATGTTCAGAACTTATTCGCTATATGCTATATAAACATTTTCTGGAATATCGTCTTATCGTCCATATCACTGCCATCCTCGTAAAACTATTTTAGTAATATTTCTTCATAATTTGAATCCCCGAATCGCACTCGCTTGAAAGGACCTACAATTATATTCATTATATTCCAGTGCATATAATTACATTCCTGTCACGTTTAAATATGGAAGATGATCTTGGCTTCCAAAGTGACTGTCAAGGAATTTTTTAATAGGGTATGCAGCACTTCTCTCCTACACTACGGGAATCATAATCAGATTCCCTACATTGCGTAGAAGACTTAGTAATTGTTAGCGTAGCCAGCCCTGTATTGAACTTTAGCTGACACAGTCCTAACACTTAACAGCCCTGGCATCTATGTTCTTAGTTAAGGCTGTCTGAATAAAACAGATGCATAACTGTATTAATAATGATTTGGTTAATGTTATATGTAACCAAACCTAAACATGGCGTTCAAGGTCGTCAACTAAATTCCCGAAATATTTCTACAATTATTTTACTTAGAGGTTTCGTCGTTCCTACCATCTTAAACTCATTTTAGAATGACACACCATTACCTTAGTAATTCGTTTCAATTTATTTCTACTAACTGTACTTTAATTTATTTTATATGAAGAATTAAACATAAATTATTGTTAACCAAAGAATTAATTTTTGGTTAACTAGGCATGATTATTTTGCATAACAAAGCACTAAAGATTATTTTATCAGTTAATTAATCAAGGTTTTATTTTTAATTAATAAATTTTATTTTCAAAACGCGGACTGACAAGGATTCACCCTACAACTTAAAATTTCTTATTATCGACCGTTTGTTTCAATGAGAGCAGTGTGTCTTTTATTCATTTCTTAAATTATAATTGTATGTAGACGCCATGATTTTGAACTATTAAGAGGGAATGAAAATCTAAATTACATTAGATTTGAAAAATAATGTATTTAATAAAATCAATATTAGAACATTTCTTCCGTAATTTTTCCTTGTTTATCCTAGGATGAACAACTTTAATATTCAATAATTATTTACTAATTTTCAAATAATCTTTATATAAAATATGATATTCCGTTTTTATTACTCTTATTATAGTAGTCGTAAAAACATACAGTATCCTATTATATGATTATCCTCATTGCGTTTTGAGGCGGAGTTGACATTCTTAATTTGATGAAGCCTAAATTGCTTTAATCCTAATGACTATCACAGTATAATCTCCAGATTGCCATCACTGTATTATTAGTATTATTATCCTAATATTCCTAACTCTGTTCCCAGGACACACTTCTAATTTCTGAATGGATTTTTTTTCCTTGATTTTAATCATGTAATGGCTAGGGACACACACATACAGAATTCGTATTAGTTTTTGCAACGATGTTTATCATAGACAGACATTGATACTGTGTAAATTTATTAATGGCCGACTCATTATTTTCTGATGTTTGTGTTATTACATCCAGAAATAATATTACTGAAACGAGACACTCATTCCTGAAAATTATCACTTCCTATCGTTATCCTTTACAAGGATTATATTCTATTGCTTCTTTATCAGAGAGAAAAAGAACAAAAATAGATATTAGACGCATCGAAAATTTTGTACTCATGATAAATGGTTTTTATTTTAATACTTGAGTAAATCTACAAGTGCTTTCAAGTTTCTATATACGTAATCAAAAAAAAAAATAAAAAAATTCCAAGCAGTACGAGTATAATATCTATTAGACTAGTGATTCTCAAATTTATTTCGGTTATGGGCCTCATACCATAAGAAAAACTTAATCATGAAACCCCAAGTGAATTAAGTTTTATGATATAATAAAACCTACTAAAACTACTTTATTCTCTTGTTTCTGATGAGACAATTATACGTAGCTACGTAAATAAATTAAGTACAAATTTTCAAT